>JAOEHY010008866.1:0-35574 GCA_025447955.1 Psilopsiagon aurifrons
TCTTTGGTCAGTTTGGGTCAGGTGCCCTGTCTCTGCTTCCTCCCGGCTCCCCCTCCTCCCTGGCAGAGCATGAGGCTTAGAAAGTCCTTGGCCAGACCAAAATGCACTAAGCCGTAACTAAAACATTGGTGTTATCAGCACTGCTCACAAGCCGAAAGTCCAAAGGAAAAAAAAACAAAACAGCTTCACACCGGCTACCAAGAAGGAGAAAAACGACTGCTACTGCCGAACCCAGGACAGTCTTGAACCTAAACCAGCTGATGACAGTAGGAAGCTTTTTGTTCATTATAATGGAAGTAAGATTAGACTTGTGATGGTGAGGATTTTTTTAGGTATTTTTTTGACATTTTTCTCTCCTTTTTCCTCTAAATGGACACCACTAATAAACTCTGTCCAAAACACCTGTCTTGTCTTATCTTTATTACTGGAAATAGTCTTTTTCTTTTATAAAACAACCAAATGCAGGGGCTGGGAAGTCAGAGTTGAACACTATTCTTGATTCTTTCTCTCCTAGAATGCATAGACAGCATCCAGTTGCATGCAGCAGATCAAATCTAGTTTAAGCTCTAGTCATCTGTCCTGAACTCCTTAAACACGCTACTGAGAAAAAGTTCTAAGAACAGGAACCTGCTCAAAATCTTATAGCTAGAACTAGAAATCATACAAAATTAAAAAACTAATCTAGAAGGTTTATTTCTTTAGTGAACCCCAAATTTTGAAGTAGTTACTCGAAACCTGGAAGGAAGTTTCAGTTAGCAAAATGACCTTGGTCTCTGAATGTCAGGAGACACGGTACTTTAAATAAGAAAACAGTGTCGAAGTTTTAAAGAACAGCAGCCTTGTAAGAGCTACATTTTGATTGAAAAGTAACATTTTCACCGTTATTGTAGCAAAGACTTGGAAAACTATGATTAGCTTGTCAGCTCAATTGCTACCCTTCATTAAAAATGAATATGAGGGAGCAATTAATCTCACACCTTTAGCATTAGGCCATTCGGTCACTGCAGTTCTCTGCAGTTCAATATGTCAATGAATCTTCAGAAAAGTACTATTTTCTAATTTAAGGCTTCATTTTCCTTATTTTGATTATGTATTCAAAGAGCAACTTATAAATTTGTACATATACCAGGGAAATAAATATTGTTGAAATGGAACTGAGGTTGGACATACTACCTTAGGGTGAAAAAATTAGCAGAGAGGTCATGGTTATCTCTTGCATTGGGCCTTGCATACCTTACTTCCTTGCAATGATTAAAACTGGCAGTGCTCAAGGCCAGGCTGACCAGTCTTAGGCAACTTGGTCTAGTGTGAGGTGTGCCTGTCCATGGCAGGGATGTTGGAACTGGATGACCTTAAGGACCTTTACAACCCTAACCATTCTATGACTCTATGTTTAAAACAGCATCCAAACACCTTTCTTTGGCAGAATTGCAAAGGTCTTTAAGTATACTGTCATCCAGATGACACACTAGGTATGTTTTAAGCCCTCAGCTGTTGAGAAATAATTTCTTTCACAGAATATTAAAAAAAACTCTGCTTCTATATGATAGGCATCCTTGTGTTCTTCATCCAAAAGTCTTCCAAGTGTGGTATTGACACTAGCAGATGCAAATGGTCCAAGTTAAATTTCTTGAATAAAGAATTTGAAGTTGTCTACTCACTGAGAAAAAGAGACAGAACAAAATTAGTTTTCCAATTAAGATCATGTAGAAGAGGGATGATTTAGGTAAATGATATAGGTAGTTTAATCAGATTAAATTTAACAATAATAACTCTTCTTTCAGGACTTTAAAGTAAGAAATACTTATTAAGTGCTTGCCAAAATAATACCCTTTGTAGAGGTCCCTTGCTTTTTACAAATCACAGAGATTATCCTGCAGAGGGAGCTGGAAATCCTCAGCCTCTATGAAGTCCCTTTCAAACGCTGCTGGGTTGCACAGTCACTAGAACTTCTTTACAAGCAGAGAAATTACGTCTAAACACAAGCAACATTTTCAGTATTGTAAACCAATCTTAGATATGCTGAAAGTTCTAGAAAAGTATCTCCCTATTTACAGGTGGCCACAGTTGCATCATTACCTCACTTGGCCTAACTCCCCAGCCTCTTCTTTCAGCTCTCCACATCCAAGCCCATTGGTTGCAACACTGCCTACCTCTCAGCTTTGTATAATTTATGGGTTAAACAAAGTGAAGATTGGAGCAAGGCTGTTTTGTTTTACAGTATTTTGGTACCTGAAAGTGTCTTGTGTAAGGCAGTATACTGTATGGAATATGACTGAGCCTCAAAAATATTAACAGTTTTATTGACTTGAGGTTTTAATTCTTGTCCATAATGTCCAGGTGAAAGTGTCCCAAAAGTAAAAGGAATCCTGAGTTAAATCCAGCTTTCAAATTTTCTGATGACTCAGGAGATACACAAAGTCAGTCTCAGTGATCAACAATTCTAGCAGTAAATCAGAACAGTGTTGTTTCATATTTGCAAAGGAAGGTAATGAGGCTGCAGAGAAGGAAAATCATACTTGTGAAATTGCCTACATGTTCATCTTTCTCAGCTGTAAATTACTGGAATTAAGTCATAGTACCCGCAGATACAGGGCAGGTACACACAAACATTGTAAGAGATGTGGTAGGATTATAGTGCAGATAAAGATAGCTAGCTCAGAAATGTTGATTTTTTTCCCCCTTTCCATTTCAGACCTGAGACTCAACAATGCAAGACATGACAGTAGGCCAGTATGCCATTCACAATGTCTGAGTCCTCTTTGATGGCTCAAACAAAAGCTAAAGAAGTGAATCTGTAGTATTGATGTAACTGCCTGAGACTGAAAAAATATTAATGTAGACAAAGGTAATAATGAACTGATAAGCATCTTCTTTCTTTTTTCTTTCTCTGATGATGCAGTCAATAGCTCCATGAAGCTGGGTTTGAAATAGCTTTATATCTGGATAAAACCCAAATATCATTATAGATAACTGATTCTGAAAACAAAGTAATGTAGTCAAAATGTAGACACAAATGAATATTTTTTCTTAAATAAAAATTGAAATGTAAATTGGAATTCTCCGCCTCATAGTTAGTGGCTATGCAAAATTATACATGTTGTGAAGTTTTCATTTAGGATCAAAGAAGTAGGAGGGTGATTTTTTGGAAAGGAATCACAGGTTATTTTCTTTGACAAGTATTTTTAGACTGAATAACGTGCATATTTATTGAACGTGACTATTGTTTGTCTTTGAATCAGGGCTGAATTAAATACAGGCTTCATCAAAAATGCTCATTTTTAAGTAACTTTTTAATAATAAGTAAACATCATTTTACTAAAAATGAAGCCTTGAAAGATTATGCAAAACAGCATTTTCTTTACATAACTGAGGTCTTGCATTATTCTTCATTTTTACTATAGGTCACAGGCATATCCATTTATATTATTCAAGATAAGCCATTCTAAAAGCAGAAAAAATATCAAAATAAACACTAGCAAAAAACAACATTAAGATTACCCACATGTTATTTACGGGTTTTTATAGAACTCATGAGGAGGTGTGTGGATTTTATGGAAAAAAAAAATGTAATTCTTTCTTTTGTGTTAGCTTACCATGCATCAGCATCTTGTCTTGTGCTGGGAGTGAGCTATGGAGGATTATTCTTGATGGGCCTGTCAAATGACAAGGAATTCAACATGAAAGGCTTGGCAGCCAGTGAAATTGATTTGCATGCAACATCAGGTTGGTACAAAAAATCCAAGCTGATACTGAAAGAAAGTGGTTATATCTCAACAAGTTTACCAAAAGTTAAATCCTTCATAATGCAGTAATGATGTAGATGTGTTAATACATGATTTAATATTAATAAAAGACACCTCATTGTGCTCACAGTTGTTTATAATTCCCATCACAGGAAGAAATGCAGTATTGAGACTAGATGTGTATAGCAACTATGTTCTTGAACATTTACTTTTAAATAATGTGTACAGTATTACTTGGTAATTTGTTGGTGCTCCCCTCTACTGAACATTTTGTCTGTTTGCTTCTTGTTAAGCTACTGTGATAAATGCAACACTAAAATTGTTCTGGTACTTGACAGGTTAGTAAAGTTGAGACCAAAATGACTGTTGGATTCCCTGTGCTAATAACTACTGCAGTGCCATTTGCTGACTATCAGAGACAGGATTACAGCCTTTGTCTTATTAGAACAGGACCATTCAAGCTTGGAAATGTACAGTTATGGGATTTGTCAGTTTAATATCAAATACACAGTATGAGTCAACAGTGCCCGGCACTGATGAGTTTAAAATAAGGCAAGAATTAAGAATACAGTTATCTATCCTATAAATTTATCTTTATAGCAACATGTACTGCTTCATTTAAAGGAGAATAGATATGGCCTAATCTGGGAGTTATCCTCTCAACTGAGTGATTCAAATGTAGGTTCACATTGATTCTGAGACAGGGTCTGTGATGAAGAGTAATGCTGAAAGTTCATTGCTGAAGTCAATCCTATAAAGTAAAATAATATCAGGTTTGATTCTTAGAAAATCTGGAAAAGTACCAAAGGCTCTGGTTTTGTTTTTGGTTTTTGTTGGGGTTTTGTTTGTTTGTTTGTTTGTTTGTTTTTTATATTAGCATACAATTTTATAGTAGTCCACATCTGATAACAAGGAAGATTTCCAGAGTGATTAAGCATACTTTTAAAATGTTCTCTCTTTCCCACTCAGCAGTAAAGACTTCTATGTCCCCTGAGGCAACTGTGGCAGTTGCCCAGGGAAGGAAGCATAAATGAGTGGGACAACAAAAGCTTGTAAAAGAGGGGGGAAAAAAAAAAATTAATAGTTAAGGGAAGTGGGAGGAGCAGTAAGACAAAAACAATGGGAGCTGAAATGGAGAAAAAATAAATAAATTAGAAAAAGGTTTGGAAATAAGATAAATTTAAATTTTTGACACAAACCTCTTGAATTTGTGGATGAAAGAATGGAAGGATGAAGGGGTGAAATGATAGGAACCCTCAGAGAAGAAAAGCGGTTTAGAAGGAAAGGAACAAATGGCTTTTTTATTTGCAAACCTGAGGTGGAAATTGGAGCAACTTAGTGAAAGTCAGTAGAAAAGGAAATATTACAAAGAAGGTGGGGAAAGTCTTGATGAGTAATACTGTATGCAAATCACAGTGTTTGACTAAGTAATCTTCCAATTTCCAACTGGGCAAACTGAAGAATAATCAGCTGTGGTAAAAGGGAAAGTTGCTTTGCACAAGACGAAGTCTTAATAGGAGGCATAACTTTCTGAAGCAACAGAATTAAGGCCTAATAGGTTTCCCTCATAAGTGACATGAAGCCATTTCTGTAGTTAACTTGAAGCCTAGTTACACATGTTCCTCAGTAGGCCAGCCAGAGACATCTAGGATAATAGTGAATCACAGAATCATAGAATAGTTAGGGTTGGAAAGGACCTTAAGATCATCTAGTTCCAACCCCCCCTGCCATGGGCAAGGACACCTCCCACTAAACCATATCACCCAAGACTTATGTCCAACCTGGCCTTGAAAAACACTAGCAATGGAGCACTCACAACTTCCCTGGGCAACCCATTCCAGTGCCTCTCTACCCTCACAGTAAAGAGTTTCTTCCTTATATCCAATCTAAACTTCCCCTGTTTAAGTTTGAATCCCTTACCCCTTGTCCTATCACTTCAGTCCCTAATGAAGAGTCCCTCCTCAGCATACTTACAGCTCCCCTTGAGACATTGGAAGGCTGCTATGAGGTCTCCACACAGACTTCTCCGGGCTGAACAGACACAGCTTTCTCAGCCTATCTTAATACAGGAATTGCTCCAGTCCCCCGATCATCCTCGTGGTCCTCCTTTGGACTTCTTCCAACAGTTGCATGTCCCTTTTATGTTGAGGACATCAGAACTGCACACAATACTCCAAGTGAGGTCTCATGAGAGCAGAGTAGAGGGGCAGGATCACCTCTCTCAACCTGCTGGTTACACACCTTTTGATGTAGCCCAGGATACGGTTGGCTTTCTGGGCTGCAAGCACACACTGCCGGATCATGTTCATTTTTCCATCAACCAACACCCCCAAGTCCTTCTTTGCAGGGCTGCTCTGAATCTCTTCTCTGCCCAATCTGTAGCTGTGCCTGGGATTGCTCCAACATACTGTTAAAGGAATAGTAAAATATTCACCACAGCACTGTTGTTTTGTTTGTTTTTTGTTGTTTTTTTTTTTTTTTGCTCTTTTGCATCATTAAACTAAGAATTTGCAGGATATTAGATGTTAGCTAACTTCAGCAAAGTTGCTGTATCTGTGAGCCCCTTCTCTGAAATACCATACGCAGTTGTATATTACATTTTAAAAGGGATCTAAATATTGATGCCATCAGATAGCACCTCCTGAAAACAGAAGCTCATGTTCTGGTGCCTGTGTATTTGCAGAAGATGTTTTCTTCCAAAATGAAGTCATCTTTATTTCCTCACACTTTTGAGTGACACAGATTACACAAGACCTCCTTGTATTTTTAAACTCTGATAAAGATTGTGCCTGGAACATTTTTGTATATATGCCTCTCCTGTTTATTTTTTTTTTTTTTTTTAATTTTCAGTTTGGTTTTGTGGTTTGGGGTGTTTGGTTTTGATTTTTTTCCTTGTTTTGTTTTGTTGGGGTGTTTTTTGGTTTTGTTTGTTTTTTTGGTTGGGGGGTGTGTGTGTTGGGGGGGATGTGGGTGTGTGCGTGTGTGCGTGCGTGCGAGCGTGAGTGTGTGTGTGTGTGTGTGTGTGTGTGTGTGTGTGTGTGTGTGTGTGTGTGTGTGTGTGTTCGGGGATCCTCATTGTAACTGCTTCTTCCGTCAAGAGGATAAACGTGTTGCCATCAGCCACAGGCATTGGGAGTAACAGGAAGAATGGCATTAAATTCTTTCTTTGTTTTATGAAAATCATTTGATTTGTAGTATTCATCCTCATTGCTATAATACCATAATTATGCAGTGATGTAAAAATGCTACTGACTTTTGATACATTAGCTAAAAATTAAAAATATACAGTGAGAGTGGTCATTGCTGCTAAAATTCTAAAATGACTGTTTTCTAGGTACTCACTTATTTTGCCTTTGGAAAATTTGTCACACTATGGAGGCCCAGTGTGAGGTGTATGAATGACGTAAATGCCTATTGGTTCCTTTGAATGCTACCTATATAAATTCATGAAAGAACACTTGCGCTCTTTGAATCAAAGTAACATTAAGTCTCTGAAAAACTCTGACAAGTTACATATTAATGTAAGAAGCTGATTCATTTTTTATAGTCTAATATTTAATTTTATATTAATGGCTATTTTTCAATCACTAAATTCCTGTTTTTTTCTAAAAAAAAGATTGATTAATTAATGAAAGTCCTCAAAGAACAAAATATGCATTTTGGATGTTTTTTTAAAAAGCTGGTATTTACTTAAAAAAAAAAAAAGAAAACTTATCCTCAAATGCATTACTATATTAAAACAGCTAGTGAAAGAGGATTTGAGATGTAATAAAATGTATTTATGAGTAAGATCCTTTAAATGTATCCTAAAAATCTATTTGAAGAATGTAACAATACTCCAGTAAGCTGCAGAATGTTTTAGTTGCATCTATTTCTCTTATTTTTATCAAAATGTTTTAAAAGGTCCCTGACATACTTAGCCTTGCTTGAATCTTGTGTTTACTGTTTCCCTTTAAAAAAGAAATAGCTTTTTTTCATGCAGATCAAAAACTAATAAAGAATTCACTTTTGCTATATAACTAAAGCTTTTCTTTTAGTGATTAATTTCTCAAAAATAAAACAAAAAACATAACAAAATAAAACAAAACAAAACCAAACAAAACAAAAACGAACATGCCACAGGAGCTCGGACAACACACACAGATTAATGCAATCAGAGTGTTGACCATTTATTGTAACACAAGTGTGCCTTTTATAGAGAGTTTCAAGATACTAGAACATTCAGTAACATCTGATTGGTTAACATTCCTTAGCCGGGTGTTAGCAATCGCTTAATGATTGGTTGACTACTATGATTGGTTGACTACTACCGCACATGTTTCCAACTACCACACGTTTCCAAGTTCGAGAACAGTAAGTTCCAGGGTTGCAGCTACTCTCTCCCTTCTGTACATACACGCCCTCAGGCAAGGTGCTAAAGCCTTCAGCTCGCTACTTCACGATTGTAAAGTAGCCGCCTGGATTGCTCACATGACCATGTACTCTCAAGTACACTCCCAAACAAACAAACAAAAAAAATCCTACCTCTCCAGGCTTCCTTGGTGCTGACTTTTCCTACAATTACATTCTGAAATTTCCTTCTATCTTCCTCTTTCTGTGTCAGGCACTTCTTTTGAGCTATTAACTTTTACGTTCTCTGATTCAAAGTGTCTGGTAGGGCAGCAACTGTTTATTCTTGATGTTTCTCTTTGATGTACCATTTGTTGGTACACAAAAAAGACTCCTGGTTAAGGCAATCCTCCATTTTTATTCCTATTGCTCATAATTTTACTTTTTTTTTTTTTTTTTTTCGGGGGGGGGGTTGACTTTTTGGTTTTGTTTGGTTTTGGGATGGGGTTTTTTTTGTTGTTTTTTTAGTATATTAATAAAACGTATTGGCCTGCAATGAGAACTGAAAGCTTCGTCACTTATGTCCATGCTTAAGTTTATAAAAGAGGGATGTGATTTCTCTAGACTGTCAGTGCTTAATGATAAAATGGTCCCCAGAAAAGAATGCTTAATGTTACTCTAGGTCTAGAGCAGATTATTATGATCTTCTCAATTGACATAATTCAGAATTGCTAAAACTTTCCCATACACTGCATTTCAGTGAAAACTCACATATGGATTTACATGGCAAGGTTGTGGTAACCAAGGTGGCTTCTGTGAGACACCTGGAGCAGCCCCCATGAATACAGAGCATATTCTAGCCAGCTCCAAGGTGGACTCACTGCTGGCTAAGGCTGAGCCCATCCATGTCTCCAACATGCAGAGAAGTCTGCATGTTAGCCATTTGATATATGGAATATCACAAGAACTTGAAAGATGAGGTGAAGAAGACTTGGAGCAGCCCTACGAGTCTGTGGCATTCTTGCCTTCCACTGAACATCTGTGAAGCAGCTAGGCTTCTGAGCACAACCATGGAGATGAACTATTATTATAAATAATAGCTTTTTAACACTATAAATATTAACAAGCTTTTTTTTTTTAAAAAAAAAAAAAAAAAAAAGAGGTGATTATCTCTCACCTCTGTAGTGAAAATTTAAATTTAATATTAATAGATTAAGTGTAACAAATAATCATCTTAAAATGCAAAGAGACTTTGGTCTTTCTTAAACCCTGAGCATAGATATGCAGATATTTCTCTGGGAGATGAGTGAGCTCTCTAGAGGAGTTTTTCCTTCTGGGCAGAGCTGACATTCAAATAGCATGTTGAACCACGGTAGTGAGTGGGACAGTTTCACAATAGGGCTGAGTTTGTGCAGAACTCATCAAAAGGGTGATGCTATTGCAGCTCTAGGGTCAGTAACCCAGGATACTTTTCTCCTTGCTCCAGCCCCAAAACATGACTGCATCACTCTCCTAGAATCACATCACATTGAGGTAGTTTCTCAAAAGGAGATAGCAAAACTACTAGTAACTCAAAGATCTTCATACAACCTCAGCTCACATTCTGTGATATAAGTTTAGGCTCCAATTTTTTCTTTTCACCCTGAGGACTTAATTTAAATTACTCTGTCTATATTTTATCTGATTTATATTAGAAAGGCAATGAGCAATAAAACACTTCAGTGATTTATTGAAAGGGGAGGGAAAGGGGGCAAGGACAAAACAATGAGTTATGAACTGCATCCTTTAGTTCTTGCCTGAGTAACTAAATGTGCTGTAAGATTCAGGAGCTGGAAGGCAAACCCCTATATATTGTACAACACTGAGAACTCAAGCTCAGTTACCTAAAGGTATATCCTTATGGGCATACTTGATGAATGTCACGTTTCCAGTAGGGTGAAAATGGACTTCAGTCATGAAAAGTCACTTCCACATTCTTATTTAGCTGTCTAGCTGAAATGTAAAATCTTGTTCTCAATAGTCACTTGCTGAGAAGTGTTCAGGACTGGAAAAAGTCAGCTTTTGACAACTGCATTTGCAAGAAGTCTTCATCTCTTGCAATAAAAAGCTGTTCTTAACATCAAAATCTACATATTAATTGATTTCTGTGCTCCTGTCAAGATGCTTAAGCAAGAGAACTTGACAGGGTTAAATGTGTTTAACAGAGACAGGACAAAACATCATAAAATAAAACCTACTTGCAGGGTTTCTTTGTGTCAGTACTGCATCATCGAAGAAATCTGTCACTGATGAACTGGCACTTGAGGACTTGGGACTTTTTACCATGTGAGGAATTTTTTTAATTTTTTTTTTTCTTTTTTTTTTTTTTTTTTGGTAGAGATGCATCAGTCTATTTGGGATCTAGCTCTTGGTTGCAGCTCTGTGACTTAGATAAGAGAAATCTGCTGAGCAATCTGCCTGCTTTGACATAACTCTGTTTTAAAGGCAAGCGCAGATTGATGACTGGTGCTGACGAGGTAAAGAGAAAATTGGATGCTGCACCTGGGAGGGCAAAGCTGGGAGGGCAGTTACATGAGCGCAGAAGAGTTGTTTTTCCAGCACTGCTTGCTGCAAAGTGCCAAAAATTTGTGCTTGACTAGTGTATGTAAAAAAACTCTGTTCTCAATAATGGCCAGGGTGAGATTTATCCCTATGCCGCTGTTATGCTTATGGTACAAATAAGTCTATTTTCTAAGCTCCTCAAAACCATAATTTATCCCTTAATGGTGCAGGAGAAGTATACTGAACATGTATAAACTTAATTGGTGAGATCTGAACGCTGTGTGCATGACAGTTTAAAGCAGAAGGTATGCGCAAGGCATTAATTTCCCTAAAAGTGAGGAATAAGATACTTAACTGCCATTTACAATTTTTTCCCTTTTGCTTATTTTCCTGAACATTTTCTGTTTTGTTTGAAAACAAGGCCACCTGCATGCTGGCTGATCCATCTTCTCTGACAATTTGCTAGTTACGGCAGTGTCTAACTTTATGGAAATTTTCATCTATGTAGGTCTATTGTATTGTGGAGAATTTATACTCCTAATTTGAATACAGAATACAGCATTAGCTATATAACCAGCCTGAACAATGTAGGAAAAAGAAAAAAAAAAAAAAATAAAAGCAGCAATGAGTTCAGGTATCATAGAGAACTGACAATAACAATTTTATCCTGCCTGAGAATTATTAAAGTTGTAGAAAATGTCAATGATAAGTAAGGGGGTTAGTGCTTGGTCCTTATAATTTTTTATGAAGCTGCATACCTCCAAAAATCCAAAGAGTGAAGCAACTGAATAACAAAATTAAACAGGTAAGTTAGTTTGTCAGCACACTGTTGTTAGTAGGACACACATGGGGCTGAAAGACTCAGAAGCCCGTTGCCACAAAACTTATGTATACTTAATGAGTTTCCTTGCTGTGCAAACTTTTGGAGAATTTGTGTCTAAGTTTTAAAAATAAATTATACTATTGAGCAAATGGCAATTAAAGAGCTGTTACATGGTTCATTATTTGACTTTACAGTCTGGCTCCCCAAAACCTGCAGCACAGAGCAGCCTCTAAGTCACAACTACCAAACAACAGAACAAAGCTTTACTGTCATGAGAAAAGGGAAAATGAACTGCAATTAAATACCCTTTGGGGATACCATTAAGTTGGTTCATATCCACTTCATATCCACAACAACAGTTTTACTGAGTGCACCTTTCTGGATGATATTTTATCTCTAAAAATGCTTAAGAATGAAAAATTTAATCTCTGTCTCAATTTTTTTTGAGCAGCTGGCTTCTAAGCTTGATGCAGGCTGATATTAAATGGCTATTTAAGACTGTCTGAAGAAACCTGTTGCATTTTTTTGTTTTGATGGAATTGTGTTCCCATTCTATTTTTACCTTTCTTCTTACATGTTGACTATGGAAGCTTACAATAGAAATTTCTTCTTCCTCAGCAACACTGCTCTGTATTCTATTAGAACCACCAACACTCACCAAAAATGTATCTTTAATTTTTGAAATCTTTGACTGATTCTTCCTGAAATCCAAACAATTAAATTTTATTGGCACTCTTTTAACATTTCTGGTTCAGTTAAATTAATATTTTTTCCTTCTCCTTTGTGCACGCATTTCTACTCTGCAAAATGCGTTTGAAATGGCTTGCATGAAACCTTACTATCTTCACAGTGTGTCTTTGCACTTCGATACTGATAACAAGATTTATTTCTGTGCCTCTTTGCTTACTAAAGAGGTTGTTCAATGCAGTGATAGTATTCTGAAAAAATATGAAGAGCATATTTACTTTTGAATTCCTTTGCAGTATATGTTTTGCAACACTTTCAGAAATCTTTTGAAAAGTCTTTACATGGTGAAAACAGTACTGTGGATATGTGTATTCTGTTCATGTCTTCCTACTTGGTATATTGCAAAACCAAAGAGGGAATAGCTGGATTGTATTTAGAGTGGAGAACAAGCCATTGCTGCAGAAAGCATATTCATTGAACTTATATTTCAACTTTGCTCACTTTTCATTGAACAGTATAAATCAAAGTACACATATGTTAGCTTGTTTTTTAATTAGAAAAAAACCTATGCAAAATACAAAATGGAACAATAAAGTTTTAGAGAATTGTGATTCAGAAAGCAATCTCATATGAAAAAAAAGCAGTGGTTTGTGTTATACTTTAGTTTTTGGAATGTTCTTACCTCAACCCATGGGAGTTACATGCTTTCAATTGTCTTCACTATCCCTATGGGTGTGGGGAGAGGAAGGGAGGCGAGTGAGTGAGCGGATGCGTGGCTCTGAGTTGCTGGCTGGGCTTAAATCAAGACAGTCCTTTTTGGTGCTCAACATGGGGCCCAAAGGGTTGAGATAATGACAGATCTGACCAGAGTGTGTCTAATTGTATTTGTGATAAGCATTTTTTCTTTTGGATTAATAGTCACTCGTCACAATGCTGATTTATTGGCTCTCAAATTTGTTACTCTTGATCTCAGAGTTTCAGCATGAAGTACCTTACTTACAGCCAGCATTTGCTGTCTTAGTGTTCACTGGATGGGGCTTTGGGCTAAGGTTCTTGTTTCATTGTACTTTTTGATAATGACTTCCAAAACAATAGACTCATTGATCATGAAACTGATCTGGCTTGTATTCCCAGTGCAGTCACCTCCTCTATACTTTGGGAGGTATATGATATAACTGTTTAGCAATTACACATCTTTTTTCCCCTCCTTGGGTCCCTCTCTTCCTCCCCCCTCTCCTGGACTGATGAAGAGGAGAATCGAAAGAATGTGACTCTCACAGGTTGAGATAAGAACAGTTAAGTAACTAAGGTACAACACAAACCACTGCTGCTACCACCATGAATAATAATGATAAGGGAAATAACAAGGGAAGAGAATACAACCTCTCACCACCCGCCAGCCAATACCGAGCCCAACCTGAGCAGTGACCTAACCCTTCCGGGCAACTGCCCCCATTTTATGAGTGGGCATGACGTGCTGTCATATGGAATGCCTCTTTGGTCAGTTTGAGTCAAGCTTCCTGTCTCTGCTTCCTCCTGGCTTCCCCTGCTCCCTGGCAGAACATGAAACTCAGACAGTCCTTGGTCAGGGTAAACATTACTGAGCAGCAGCTGGAAACATCAGTGTTATCAGCTCTGTTCCCAGGCTGAAAGTCAAAAGCACAGCACTGCACCAGCTACTAAGAAGGAGAAAAATGACTGCTACTGCTGAACCCAGGACACCTCCTGAAGATCAATTAGCAGAATCTTAGCAAAGACATTGCTCCATTTTATATTAAAAAAAAGTACCAATATTCCAAAGCAAATCCACTTTTTTCTTATGCTTCTGTATTTTGAGGCAACCACCTTACTGGAGGGTGATCCATTTATGACCTGGGCTGCCTTTATTGCTGGGCAGACGGATGGCAGAACTAAATCGATGTGAATGAAAACTTAGCAGTTTCTCTGTCTAGTATATCCTTCTTGTGGCTTTATTGCCATAGCAGATCGATGGTTTTCCTCCATAATTTGCAAAATACATAAATTCTTAGAACTCTGTTTATACATGCAAATAAAATGGGGTTTTATGTCTTTAAAAAGACAAAATGGAAATAAATTAGTATAAAAGTGAGTGAAAGTTGTTGCTACTTCAACGGGACGTATGAATTGATATAAAATAAGAATCACTTTGGTTTTACATTCAAGCAAATAATGTGCTGCTTACTGTCCTTCGTCTCATTCACTCACCTACAGCATTAACTCATCATATCAGCTTGCAGCTTGCTTCCACTTAATTTTTCATTCTTTACAGCTTTCTCTGCCTAACCCTCATAAATAAATGTCATTATGCATGTTATTTTCAAAATTCAGTATTTCTTCACATTACCACAATAATGGTTAAGCAGTGAAAGAAAAGAAAAAAGATTGTCCTATAAGTTAGGACTTGTTTAAACAAAGGTGAGTCTTCTCAAGCAATTTTCAATGCCTTGTACAGAGCTACGTCTTTAATAAAAATGCTATTTTCCAGCCTAAAAAAGAAGAAAAAGCAGATACAGCCTCCAAGGCTGAGACTTGGACTGATGTTTGTTTCACACTTGACTGGTTTTTGTTTCAGTGAGGAAGACATCTAAGTAAACATGCAAAGATGCTTGGAGTTAACAAATCAATACCAGTATTTAATGAACAGTAATGGAAGGAAATGTCATTAATTCAAACTGCTTAAGCTGTTATTGCATTCTTACTGAGGACAGAGGGTCCTGTCACAGTACCCCCAGACTAAGCACTTGCTGCAGATACATTGATTTCCTTTCAAAACAAGAAAGTATTTAAAGACACCAGAGCAAAATCAGAAATTGAACTATTTGTAGGGCATAGGTCTTCTGAGTCCTGGTCAAATGCCTCATTTCTTCAGCCACACTGTGGCTCCCACGCTGCTCAATAATAATCACACAGATAAAGGTATGAAGGTAACAAGAACTTACCTTTTGACTTGTAATGTAGCCTATCATGACAGTGGAAAGCATTTGTCTCTGATTTTGCCATGGTTTAAGCCATAAATCAGCCACGCAGTTTGTTCACTCACTTCCCCCTTTTCTTCCCTCTGCTCCTGGAGGGGTGGGAAGGAGAATCAAAAGAGTGCAACTCCCACGGGTTGAGATAAGAACAGTTTAGTAACTAAGGTATAACACAAATCACTATTGCTACCACCAATAAGAATAATGACAAGAGAAGTACAAGGGAAGAGAATACAACAGCTCACCACATATACCCAGCCTGACCAAGCAGTGCACCCACACCACCCTTCTGGGTCTCTGCTCTCCATTTCTGCATCCCAGGCATGATGTGCTGTGGTATGGAACACCTCTTTGGTCAGTTTGAGTCAGGTGCCTTGTCTCTGTTTCCTCCCAGCTTCCCTTCCTCCCTGGCAGAGCATGAGGCTCTGAAAGTCCTTGGCCAGACCAAACATCACTAACCCATAACTAAAAACGTTGGTGCTATCAGCACTGTTCCCAGGCCAAAAGTCAAAGACACAGTGCTGCACTAGCTACCAAGAAGGAGAAAAATGACTGCTACTGCTGAACCCATGACAGATTTACATAGCCCTTTCCAGACTAAATCTATGTTTAGCATCCCCAAGTTTAATAAAGCTCATGTAAGTGGCAAATATATGAGCAAAACTCAAAAAAAAAAAAAAAAAAAAAAAAAAAAAAAAAAAATCTATCTCACCTGTCCAGGTCCTTCCATAGGTTTCATAACAAATGATGAAGGAGATAGAGTCAGACAACTGTTGTAATAGACAGGAAATTCACAAACATACCCAGCCTTTTTTAAACTCATTTTAACAGTGACCTACATGACTTATTTCAGTGTAACAGGATTAGTGAATATCTTTTGGTTGACAAATGCAAAGAAACACTCTGCAAACCCTTTTCTCACTCCTAGGTGGCAACTGTGAAATTATCTGCAATAAGAAAACAGCCTATGGAGTAATGGATGAATATGATGCAGACATATATTAAGCCAAGTATCATATCTGCATCATTGCTCTTCTGACAATAAGAACACTGAACATAGAGAGCATTTTAGCTTAGACCAACTTAGATGCTTAGTACTTGATTTCTGTAGCATATGATTCAATATAGCTGATCCTCTGATATAGATACACTATAGGATTCTTTTAAACAAACACAGTTCAAGGCAAACCACTAACAGAAAAGCCTACTTTTGTTAACATTCTAATTTTCATCCTGCATAAGGCTTGACTATTTGCAGTGAAACATAGGGATACCTGGGCAAGCTGCATATCAAACTAAGGTTCTGGAAACAACCTGGCTACAGCAGCATTGTCCTCCAGAGCTATCTCTGTCTTGTGTTAGTTGAATTTCTGCTAAGCCTTTGACAACTAGAAAATATACTGAGCTGAAAGATTTCTGACTTATTAGTCAGCTCAAACATATTCAAATGTAAAAGCAGAGGATGCTAAACTGCACTAGGGACTCCTCCACAGCCTCTTTGTGTCAGTGTCTGCAAGAGGAGATAGCAGTGTATAGCTGCATTGCAGTCAGAAAGTACCCATAAAATCTCTCCATATTGTTTGCAGTTCCACCTCCATACCGGAAGTGAGAAAAAGCCCTGCAGCCTCTGCCATAACATAGTGGCACAAGCAGGAAACAGCCATGTAGACAGGTTTTAACGCTAACAGTAATGTAAACAGTCATGCGAAGAAGGAAGTAAGTGTAGCCTTTTAACATCTGAGCAACTTGCTTTTTCGAAATTGAAAATGTTCCTGTCTTTAAAACTGGATGCTTATAAAACCTATTTTCAGAAAATTAAAAAAAAAAATTGCTTGGAATTTATTATTTCTAAGAATGGTTAGTATAGTCTTTGGTTACATCTCTGTGTAAACTTTTCTGTCTAGCTTTCTGTAAGGAAGGGACTTTTTTCTGAGAAAGCTGTGTCTAAAACTAGCTGCAAGAGCAGGCACAAATCTTTCCAACTTTACCATCTGTCATTTCGGAGAAAAGACTCCTTCTCACTCCCTCCGAGTACCCTTGATAAGACACATTATAGGAGGTAAGTAAACCATTGAAGAAGATGTGACTTCTCTATGGCATATTGATGGTAAGAAAAGTTTGCTATTGTACTTGCTTTCTGGAGAGGAATTGATAATTTTAATTTTAAAATTCTCAATTTTAATATCATATGATGCAAAACAAAAGTAATTGAAAGTGTGTTGCATTTTCCAGCGCTTTTTGCTATATTATAAATAGAGGTATTCAAATGTATTTGCATATGCTACAGTTTTCAGTTCCATTTTTAAGTGCTATGATAGTTTGACCTGATCTTTCATCTAGGACTGTTGCTGTTAAAACATATTTCTGTCAACTGTGCAAATTAAAAATATCAAACTGAATACATCTTGATTTAAAAACATAACTGAAATGTATTAACACTTACATTTTTATATTTTAAGAACTTTCCTCAAGAAAGTAAACTAAAAATTTGGTGAGGATATACTTCATATATTGTTTTAGCTGAAAGGTGCTAAAGGGTTTAACTTTGGTTTATTTAAATGGATAATTATTTTAAATTTATGTGCTGCTATTTCCATGTTCATATATGTTTGATTTCCAAATCCACACGAGCAACTTTGTTTGTAAATGTGTATTAAAATAAGGGGCATTTTAACGACCCATTTTCTGAAAATGCTATTAACTAAAAAAAGAGAAATCCAAAGCCAGAACCTTTATATTCAATTTTATAGATAATAGTAAGTAATGTTTAAAATGGTGAGAAAGAAAGAAGTAATCATATTCCTTTGTGAAGAAGTTCATGTTATTTTCAATATTGTAATTTTTCACAATTCATGCCTAATAATATTTTTTTTTGATTGAACTAAACAATTTAGATTTTAGAACTTCTGCTACATAACACAACAATACTGGATGCTGTTTGTTCTTCCCTGACAAACAGTAATACCATATTTATATGTTGCATAAGCCATGAAGTAACTTTTAAGATGCATAATATTCTTAATTATCAGTCACAAAGAGACTCTTTCCATCACAGTATGGCATCACATTGTCCTGTTGTGAAAGAGCTTCATTGTTCTATTATTCCATGTTCACCTCATTACAAGGAGGCAGTGAAATGTTCATTTTGGCAGCTAAGAACTACTGTTTTCCCATATTACTTTCTCATCTTCTCTCTTTCTTTTTAATGAGTAAAAGAGACTTGTAAGTGATCACACACTTTTTATTTGACCATATGGATAATAAACTATAAAATTTCTGGGAAAATTTGTGCATTTATTACAAAAAAAAATCTCTTTCCTTTCTAATACTTGGCCATATACACTAAATTTTACTTCTGTCCAGTTCAGCAGTAGAAGAGAAAACCAACTGCCTAGGAGTTTCAACTGAAAATATGATCTGGAATACTAGAGAGGCAAGTTCTTGATCATTACAGAAAGAAAAGAAACACTGAAATAAGATGCTACTATGTGATGCTGCCTCTCCCTGGTTCTGAAAGTGGGCTGCATGTCTTTCTAATTTGGCATATATTAGTAGAGGAAAGTAAAGTAGTAGAGGGGAAAAAAAGGCCTTTAATTACATTGTCTTTTACTTTCTTATAGAACTGTTGAGGCATACATTTTCTCATCAAATTGTAAAATACAGCGAAGTAATGCACAGGTACTAAGAGAGAAATGAGAGGGATTAGTCCTCTGGAGTAAGAAAAAAAAAAAAAAAGACAATCCACAAACATAAAACCAAAACAAACAAAAAAACACAAACAGATTTTTCTCATATTTATCATAATTTATTTGGGCAGAATTCTACTTTTACTGGGCTACAAAATGGCATGATGCATAAACTGAGGAGAGAGATGCCAGTGTAGAGGTTACAGACTTGATTTGGTTTTAAGTTCCAGTAGCATTTAAGTAATAAAAGTCAGTAGTCCTGCCCTAGAAAACTCTCCTGGTATTTCTGAATATGACTCACAGAATTATAGGATCATAGAACAAACAGGTTGGAAAAGACTTTTAAGATCATCAAGTCCATCCATTACCCCAGGACTGCCAAGACCGCCACTAAGCCATGTTACTGAGGATCTTGTCTACATGATTTTTGAACATTTCCAGGGATTGTGGCTCCACCATTTCTCTGGGCAACCTGTTTCAATGCCTGACCATCCTCTCTGTGAGGAAATGTTTCCTAATATTCAGTTCAAACCACTGCTGGTGCAGCTTGAGGCCATTTCCTCTTGTTCTATCTCTTGTTACTTGGGAGAAGAGACTGATCCCCACCTCACTACTTACTCCTTTCAAGAAGTTGTGGAGAGTGATAAGGTCTCTGCTGAGCTTTCTCCAGACTAAGCAACCCCAGCTGCCTCAGCTGTTCTCATCAGACTCGCGCTCCAAACCCTTCACCAGCTTTGTTGCCCTACTCTGGACCTGCTCCAGCACCGCAGAGTCTGTCTTGTAGTGAGGGGCCTGAGCTGAACACAGGATTTGAGGTGCAGCCTCACCACTGCTGAGTACAAGGGGATGATCACCGTCCTGGCCCTGCTAGCCACACAGTTGCTGATACAAGCCAGGATGCTGTTGGTTTTCTTGACTGCCTGGGCACAAGCTGGCTCATGTTCAGCTCCATCAATCAGCACCTGCTGATCCTTTTCCATCGAGCAGCATCCAGCCATTCTTCCCCAAACCTATAGCATTGCATGGGGTTGTTTTGACCCATAAGTAGGACCTAGGACTTTGCCTTGTTGAGCTCATACCATAATGCATAATAAAATAATACAGTCTTCTTATTTACGAGAACTTCTTTTTTGACAATAATACTATGAGGCAAACAAATACCTCAGCTTAAAAAGCAGCATTTAATATAGTATGGGGAAGGGTGAAACAAAGTGAGAATAAATTCACATAGACTCAAGCATGTAGAAAATAAATGTTCTGATTTGTAAACAGTGAAGACCAGACCCCTTCCTCGGCAAAAACTGATGCTGAAATTATTTCTCTTTTATTATGATATTCAGCAGTCAGATAAGAACATTCTGCACCGATGCCAGTGGTTTGACGTGATTGAAATCTGGAAATAATTAAAATAAAAATGTCTATACTGGTCCTAATTCACTAATTAATCAGCAGCATGTGAAAAGTAACAGACGAAAAATACATGAAATCACCGCTGTCACTTCCTTCTGACTTTTCTCAGAAGAAATGTTCCATGGAATATAACCCTTGGAGGGCAGGGGGGCTCAAGACTGTTGTAAGCTCAGGAGCAATGCATCTCTAAAAGAAGGAAGTGCTGAAGGAGGACCAGGAGTCTTCCTTGGATGGATAAGGACCTGCTGAGGAAAATTCGAAGCTAAAAATAGGCTTATAAAAGGTGGAACTAAGGACAGGCGGCCTGGGAAGAGTATAGGAATGTTGTCCGAGAAGATAGGGACCAGGTTAGGAAAGCTAAGGCCCACTTAGAATTAAACTTGTTTAGGGATGTTAAGGATAACAGGAAGAGATTCTATAGGTACATTGCAAATAAAAGACAGACTAGGGACATCGTGGGCCCCCTCCAGAAGCCATCAGGAGAACTGGCTACCCTGGATTTGGAGAAGGTTGAGGTTCTTAATGACATCTTTGCCTCAGTCTTAACTGACAGCTGCTCTGACCACACCACCCAAGTCCTGGAAGGCAGACACAGGGACTAAGAGAATGGAGACCCTGAGCCCACTATAGGCAAGGATCTGGTTTGAGACCATCTTAGGAACCTGAATGTACACAAGTCCATGGGACCTGATGAAATCCATCTATGCGTCCTGAAGGAGCTGGCAATGAAGTTGCTGAGCCACTGTCCATCATATTTGAAAAATCATGGCAGTCAGGTGAAGTTCCCGACGACAGGAAAAAGGGAAATATAACCCCCATTTTCAAGAAGGGGAAAATGGATGTGCTGGGGAACTACAAGCAGTCAGCCTCACCTCTGTGCCTGACAAAATCTTGGAGTGGATCCTCCTGAAAGGCATGCTAAAGCACATGAAAAACAACAAGCTGGCAGCCAGCATGGCTTCACTAAGGGGAAATCCTGCCTGACCAATTTGGTGGCCCTCCATGATGGGGCTATGGAACTGATGGACACAGGAAGAGCAGTTGATGTCATCAACCTGGACTCGTGCAAAGCATTTGACACTGTCCCACACAACATCCTTGTCTCTAAGTTGGAGAGACATCAATTTGATAGGTGGACCACTCGGTGGATAAAGAACTGGCTGGATGGCCGCACACAAAGAGTTGTGCTCAATGGCTCAATGTCCAGCTTCAGTCCATTAACGAGTGGTGTCCCTCAGGGATCAGTGTTGGGACCAGTCTTGTTCAACATCTTTGTTGGTGACATGGACAACGGGATTGAGTGCACCCTCAGCAAGTTTGCCAATGACACCAATCTCTGTAGTTTGGTTGATACACTAAAGGGAAGGAATGCCATCCAGAGGAACTCTGACATGCTTCTGAAGTGGACTGTTGCCAACCTGATGAATTTTAACCATGCAAAGTGCAAGGTCCTGTACCTGGGTCGGAGCAATCCCAGGCACAGCTACAAGTTGGGCAGAGAAGAGATTGAGAGCAGCCTTGCAGAGAAGGACTTGGGAGTGTTGTTCAATGGAAAAATGAGCATGAGCCAGCAGTGTGCTCGTGCAGCCCAGAAAGCCAATGGTACCCTGGGCTGCATCAAAAGGAGCATGACCAGCAGGTTGAGGGAGGTGGTCCTGACCCTCTACTCTGCTCTTGTGAGACCTCACTTGGGGTATTGTGTGCAGTTCTGATGTCCTCAACATAAAAAGGACATGCAACTGTTGGAAGAAGTCCAAAGGAGGGCCATGAGGATGATCAGGGGACTGGAGCTCCTCCTGTGTGAAGATAGGATGAGAAAGTTGGGTCTGTTCAGCCTGGAGAAGAGAAGGCTGCGCGGAGACCTCATAGCAGCCTTCAAATATCTGAAGGGGAGGTATAGTGATGCTGGGGATGGACTTTTCCTTAGGGACTGTAGTGAGAGGACAAGGAGCAATGGGTTAAAACTTAAACAGGGGAAGTTAAAACTGGATATGATGAAGAAATTATTTCATGTAAGGGTGGTGAGGCTCTGGAATGGGTTGCCAACCTTATGAAATTCAAGCATGACAAGTGCAAGGTCCTACACCTGGGTCAGAGAAATCCCAGGCACAGCTACAGGTTGGACAGAGCAGAGATTGAGAGCAGCCCTGCTGAGAAGGACTTGGGAGTGTTGTTCAATGAGAAACTTAATATAAGCCGGCTTCAGTATGCGCTCATAGCCCAGAAAGCCAACCGTATCATAGGCTGCATCATCAGGAGCATAACCAGTAGGTCGAGGAAGGTGATCCCGCCCCTCTCTTCCATTCTCGCAAGACATAACTTGGAGTATTGGGTGCAATTCTGGTCCTCAACATTAAAGGGACATGCAACTGTTGGAAAAAGTCCAAATGAGGGCCACGAGGATGATCAGGGGACTGGAGCTCTTCCTGTGTGAAGATAGGACGAGAAAGTTGGGTCTGTTCAGCCTGGAGAAGAGAAGGCTGAGTGGAGACCTCATGGCAGCCTTCCAATATCTGAAGGGGGCCTCTAGGAATGCTGGGGAGGGACTCTTCATTAGGGACTGGAGTGATAGGACAAGGAGTAATGGGTTTAAACTTTAACAGGGGAAGTTTAGATTGGATATGAGGAAGAAATTTTTTAGTGTAAGGGTGGTGAGGCCCTGGAATGGGTTTCCCAGGGAAGTTGTGAATGCTCCATTGCTGGCGATGTTCAAGGCCAAGTTGGACATAGTCTTGGGTGATATGGTTTAGTGGGAGGTGTCCCTGCCCATGGCAGGGAGGTTGGATCTAGTTGATCTTATGGTCCTTTCCAACCCTAACTGTTCTACGATTCTATGATTCTATGGTGTTGATGCTCAAGGGACATTAGAATGAAGAGGGGAACAACTCTCTTTCTTATATAATTGGCATTAGTGGGGAACAACTCCCTTGTTCAGGAACAACCACCTGCTAGCTCCTGAGAAGTAGACTCTGCCTTGTGTTTTTTGATATTTTGTGTGCAATCTTATCACCCCTAGGCATTTACTGGAACTATTATTCATAATTTGCTATGTTCAGAGCCAAACCGAAAGTATATGTATTAAGCAGCCTCAATTCCACGTGATAATAGAAGACCAAGCTCTTATATGCTATGCAACACAATGAAATCACTGGTTTAAAAGAAAAGAAAATGCCATAAATCTTTACCCTCTTGAAGGATCCGAAGGCTAATACTTCACTTTTTATATTAGTTCAGTGGTTAATATGTGATATTTAAGGAAAAAGGGAGTTAATGAAGACAAAAAACAAATGCAAGGAATACAAAAGTTGAACTAATTCTTGAGAAATGAAAGTAATTCATAATAATGCCAGGATGTGCACTGTGGTGGAAGTTTTAGGAAACACTAGATTGGGGGCACTAGATAGACTGAAGAGCTGATTAACTCAACATCCTAATAATGTTCAAAAGCAGATGCCTACAGCAAGTATCACGAAGAGAGTGAGCACTGTAACACCTTTCTCTTGATCTGTCTCCCAGTCTCTGACAATGTATGACACGGAGTTCCTGGGTCGGAAGTGGCTTCAGTGTGCTCTTTCTGCTGCACAAAAATTGCTAGCATTTTAAGGATTAATAGCAGAGCTTATCAAAATGCAGGATTAATCTTTCATGCCAAAGTCTGCTCTTAAGATGCTTTACTAGAATCAGAAGAGTGGAAGGGGTAAGTTATTTGATAGTGATGAACAAAATTATAACAATTGTTAAATTTCAATAATCATCATACAAATCCATAACGTTTTATCACAGTATTTTCAGTGTAGTCACTGAAACAGAATTGTTGAACTACTTATTTCAAGCTATAACTAAATATTTGGATAATAATTAGGATAATAGGACTCCTGAGGGTGATTTAATTATTCCTATTACTATCTTGTGAGAAACAGCTCTGTTGCCACCGAAGGTTTGATTTGGAAAAAGACTACAATTTCCAGTAAAAGAAATGTAACATAAATACCTAGACTCTGAAATGAAAAGCTTTTCTCCTTGATAGCATTCTGCATTCCCTTAAAACTACTTTATTTTTATTTATTAATAAAAACTTATTTTGTTTTTTAAACATGTTAATAAAGCACAGGCAAATGGAAAGCTTCTCCTTTCCTGTGTCATAGTATATTGCCTCAGCTTCAAAGAATCAGGATGTTCTTTTACCCATTGATTCCTCCTTTAAGCAAGTAGTATTTCAAACTTGAGTATAATTTAGTCGAAGTCTGAATGAGGGCTAGAGATCTCAAATGTGATTCCTTTACAATGAGTGACTGAAAAAGGAAAATGGAAACAAATTATTGCCCACTGAAGAAAAGTGACAAATGAGCTCAGTCATATTATCAGAAAGCAGAGACTCTTCCTGAGGAAGAAGGAAAGATAAACCAAGACTTTACACTTGCAAATAATAAGATGAGACTCTGCTCTGTTCCAACCGAAATTAAACAGTCTGTCCTCATTTTCTTGATGGCGTGGCTGACATTTTATGCCTCAGCAGTACCAAGCTAAACCATGCTTTTTTTCTCTACCAAGGGTAAACCAAATACCAGTACATTTCACAATTCTGCTAATTCTTTCATAAATTTGAGGTAACAATGAAAAAATATTTTCCTTTCCTGTGCTATTATTTGAAACACATCTTCTTAAGACATCAACTTTCTCATCAATCACTGTCAAGTATGACTTTATTCTTTTTTTTCCAGAGTAGGTAACATTTGTCCTACCCAAAATCTATATAGCTCAAATTTTAGCTTTTATGTAGATAAATTTACTCTTTATTCTTGATTTTAGGCCTTTCCTCATCTAAATTGATCTTATCATCAGCCCTAATACTACTAGTGCTGCTGCTGCTTCTGCTACTAAAGTTACTTTTAATATAGTGGCAAAAATACGGTTCTCTGAGGAAAAATTAAAATTTCAAACAGAAAGGCAGCCATATAAAAAGATAACAGTGTGATTAATAAACAAGACAAACTATTAGAAGAAATCTGGGTTTCAGTTCAAGTTTGGGCACCTTATTTTTTAAGCATAAAAGGCTTTTCATCTGCATAACTAATCAAAAGCTTAATGTTTTATGACATAGAAGGTCATAAATTAGGAAGGAATTATTCCTTCCTATATTAGGAAGGAATTATTAGGAAGATGATCTTCACTATGAGGGTGGTGAAGCACTGGAGCAGGCTGCCCAGAGAAGCTGTGGCTGCCCCATCGCTGGCAGTGTTCAAGGCCAAGTTGGACAGGGCTTTAGCAACCTGGTTTAGTGGAAGGTGTCCCTGCTCATGGCAGGGAATTTGGAACCAAATGAGCTTTAAGATTCCTTTCAACACAAACCATTTTGTGATTCTATGGTTATAAAGTTTTTAAAATATAAACTAACCTATGGTCTCATAACAATATGCAGACAAAATAAGATGAGCAAAATCACTTTCCCAATTCTCAGAAAAAAAAATAAATTCCAGGTCTAGGTTAGTCATTCCTTAAATTCCATACCTACTCAGTGGTTGCTAACATCTCCCTTTTGCAATACGTTCAGCACTGACACAGCCATAACTGGAAGAATATCATACACAAGCGCTAAGGCTACGGACCATGCTGCTGTGAGAAACTGAACACCTATTACTGAAATTTCTGTAACAAAGACCACTTTTTACATCAGAACCAAACTGGCAAGTGTTGGTGAAACTACAGGAGCTGTGTAAAAGATCCAGTTCAGGATGATTTTAGGCAATAAGCAGTAGTGATGGCTAGCAGAAATTCTGTTTAGAAAGAAAGTGAAGAGGCTCTGGTCTGCTCAAGCTGTTTTTAGGAAAACTCTAGCACCAAGTCTATTCTGAATAATTTTAAAATTTCAAATTTGTGTTTTCAAATTTATCCTGCCATGGCATAAACACAGCAATGTTGTCTGAATTTAACTACTTGTTGGCTCTTTGGGAAGCTAAGTACTTCCAATTTCAGTTTCAGTTTACCAGGAGCTTCTATTAACACTGGATGGGCCTTCTGCGTACAGGTAAAATATCTTAAACTTGTTTCGGACACACTCCTGGAGAGATTTAAACAGAATCTGTCACTGCATGCAAACAGTGCTAAGAAGGTAGTGTTTGCAAAGTTGAAGAAACATAGCTTTGCAAAATTTATAATCCTCAATAGGATGACAGTAATAAAATTTCTCAAATGTTTGAAAACACTGTTAGGGCCAGGTTTTTAGACTTTAGTAGCAGAAGTCAGCATAGTTGATCAAAAGGCACTTTCAATTTTTTTAATTTTTTTTTTTCTGAAGATCTTAATAGACTTCGCAAGTAACATTACTTGCACATGCCTTATTATACTCATTGAATAAACAATATGGGGAGAATTTTCTGATGATGGCCTTATGTTCTAAGGCTGCACCTGAATGGCAGAAGAACGGAATATACTGTGCTCTGTTGGGAGCTAACAAAATTTGTCATTGTTGTTATGCACCAGACAGCTAACAAGCTAACTGACTGTATAATACAGTGCACTCCCAGATGTCACAGGCTGTCCAGTTATGAATATGTTTGTCTCACATAAAAAGCTTTTTCACTTCCATTAAAAAAATAAAATCACCAAAACTCCAATTTATAATTTAAAAGTAACTTTCCTCTATAGTTTAACCAGTACAGAAGTATTTTCAATAGTAAGAAAGTCAGCAGATGAGGGAAACACTGAAGTTTGTCTCAAACTTCACATACAAGTGTGCCCCCACAGCATCCACCTGTATCTCTGCCAAGTGAATGTGAGCTTATTATTAGGTCACTACTGGTAGTTGAATATGGAAGGATCATATCAGCAAAAGGTTTAAACCTGAACTGCTCTCTGTTCAACCAGTATAGTCCATTAAGTCAGTGTGATTATTCTAGTGTAATGTTATCTCTCTCAGAGCCATGTAAATGAGTTCTTGGAACCTTTGTATTATGGACAAAAGCGTGCTCTGCAGCAGAGGAACTCTAATGTCTTTCTTACAGGTGGGAGAATAAGCCCACACAAAGATTGTCTTTCTCATGCTCACATAAAAAATGAGTGGTAACGTCAGGAATTAGATTAAGGATTTCCCAGGCACAGTAAAAGCCTGGAGTGCAGATATAGTCTCAGGTTAGCCAGGCATTGATAGGCTAACCCAAACACACCCCATGCTAGGGTGTAAATGGAGTCAGACCAGCCAGAACAGACACACAGACACTTCCTTATTGCAGCATAATATATAGAAATTAATGCTACTGTGGTCCAGGCTGAACTCTATTTAACTGGTGATTCTGACCCACTTCAAGTAATTTGGAAATGAAGTTCAGGCTTCAACAGGAAAGAAAATTTACTCCTTCTTGAGACATAACATATCACAGGCTTAGATTACAGGGGAAGACACAATTGTTTTAAAACTATCTGCCTTAATGCAATGTATTTATAATTTTCACACATTCATGTAATTTTTCTCTGAATTACCTAGAAAAAGTTGGTACAGAGGCTCTTTCTATACTGAGACAGAGACAGCCAATACCCCTTCACAGCTGTGGGATCTATAGTCTTTCTACACATCTGTATCAGTGTTGAAGCTGAGAAGAGGGTGTAAAGGTAATCGCTTTTTGACAGGATGTTAATAAGCACTGGACTGGAGCAAAATATGTCATCCTAGACACCATGAAAAACATGATAAATAAATTATGGAGAACAGAAGCAATAGGTAGAGATGAAGCGAGTTATTACTCAGTGGTGAGAGGAAAAGGGAGATGAGAGGAATTAGTGGAGAAGAGACAATGAGATAAGTACATTTGAACTGCAAGTGTCTAGCCTGAAAGATCCTGCCTTCAGTGGCTGAAGGCAGACAATATTAGATCAGCAGATCGAATGTAGTATGCTAGCATAGCACAGCAAGAAACGGGAACACACATACTTTTCATCACAGTTCAGAAAACACCACTCAGACCAGTCATTCCCTACTGCAGTGTAGTGAAGGCAGCAGATGGCAAAGTGCTAACTGCACCAGAAGGTTTTTAGAAATACTGGGGAGAAAGGAAAATAAGTTATGAGCATTTGGGGACAATTCAAGATTGAGGCTAATGACTTATTGCTGTGAGTAGAGAGGCCTTCAACTCCTGCGGAGCAGAAATTAAAACTACAATGGGGGGAGAAAAAAATGGAAGATTTTAATCTACAAGAGGCCCTCGACAGAGATAGTACTGCAGCTGAGTTCATAAAAGAGACTGACAACTGTGCAATTAGTATGCTTTCAGAAAACTCATTCATACAAATGTGAAGCAGAGTAGCGGCCCTGAAGTCTGTAGCAGATCAGCCCATTAACAAAAGGAAACCCTAGGGCAGCGTATGAGTCCTGTGAAGAGTCATATTTGTCTCACGAACTATTTTGATTCTGCTGTTGCTGTGTGCCACTCCGGACCTTAAGCTAGATGAAGTCAGGGGAGGCTGTTCATGCCAACATCACAGGAGGCTAAGAAGGAGTCAGGATTGGGGGAATGACTATCTGCCCCATGCCCATTATCAGAATATTCCTGATGAAAATGCCAAGGAAGGTATCACCCACCCTCTCTGTGCATCACAGTTTTTCAGAAATATTTTACATTTTCTCAGGCAAAGGGCATAAATGTTAAACTGCTGGTATTTCCAGGCTGTATTTACTTGCCTCCTTTCTTCACCCGGTTTTATTGAATCACCACCATTTAACTTTTCAGCCTGAATTTCTTCCTCATGTCTTTTAGAAACTTGGGAATGAAGCCACAAAGTACTTGGAGAACAGTAAAAGGTCTTTTGTCTGTGCAGATACTCAGATCAGAAAGGTATACTCCTTGACCACCCACCATTGCATTTCAGCCTGTGGAATTTCCTTTCATTACTTTTTCGTCTGATGTTTCTTTCAATATGTTCACATATGCATACATGGTCAAGAGTCCCAATTTAATATCAATTAGCTTAATAAAAAGAAAAGAAACAACAGTTTACTTATGGAAGTTCGAGAATACACAAAGAATCAGCATATATCACTTATCAGCTGAAGTGTTAGCTAACTTCAACCTTGTGATAACACAACGTAATGAAAATAGAGAATGTTTCTTGAAAGCATTAAGACTTGGGGGACTGCTTCATGGACATTTGTTACTTACAAATAGTTCAGCCCATCTGAGCTCTACATTTTTTCTGCTCTGACAACAAAAGCAAAACCAAAAAAGATAAGAAATGACAAGGGTATTTTGTCAGCAGTCCCCACAGCTTCATGACAGCAATGAAGAGAGATGAAAATACTTATTTAGAATATGAAAATTTAAAAGGAACTGAGCAAACTGACTTACTATGAAAAATGGAAGATGGGGTGGAGGCAAAATTGGAACAACTTCTTCATAAATTCATCCTTTAGAAAGAAGATATGTCAGATTTAAAAGCATAACAACACAAGGCTGTTTAAAACAATAATGTAATATACCTGAAAAATAAAATTTCATTGAAATTAATTGTTGGAAGCAACAACGAATGCTCTAAATGTAGCAATTTTTACCACAATTAGTCTAAGTCAACTGATCTTTGCTTTACAAATAAAAGAGTTAAAGAGTTGTGCTCAATGGCTCAATGTCCAGGTGGAGATCAGTAACAAGCGATGACCCTCAGGGAGGTGCTGGGACCAGTCTTGTTCAACATCTTTGTTGGTGACATGGACTGTGAGACTGAGTGTGCTCTCAGCAAGTTTGCCAATGGCACCAAGCTGAGTGGTTCGGATGATACACTAAAGGGAAGGAATGCCATCCAGAAGGACCTTGACAGACTTGTAAGGTGGGCTGATGCCAACCTTATGAAATTCAACCATGCAAAGTGCAAGGTCCTACACCTGGGTCAGAGAAATCCCAGGCACAGCTACAGGTTGGGCAGAGAAGAGATTGAGAGCAGCCCTGCTGAGAAGGACTTGGGAGTGTTGTTCAATGAGAAACTTAATATGAGCCTGCTTCAGTATGCACTCATAGCCCAGAAAGCCAACTGTATCCTAGGCTGCATCAACAGCAGGTCGAGGGAGGTGATCCCGCCCCTCTCTTCCATTCTCACAAGACCTCACTTGAAGTACTGCGTGCAGTTCTGGTATCCTCAACATTAAAGGGACATGCAACTGTTGGAAGAAGTCCAAAGGAGGGCCACGAGGATGATCAGGGGACTGGAGCAATTCCTGTATGAAGACAGGCTGAGAAACTTGGTGCTGTTCAGCCTGGAGAAGAGAAGGCTGCGTGGAGACCTCATAGCAGCCTTCTAATATCTGAAGGGGACTTATAAAGATGCTGGGGAGGTTCTTTTCATTAAGGACTGTTGTGATATGACAAGGCGTAATGCATTCAAACTTTCACAGGGGAAGTTTAGATTGGATATGAGGAAGAATTTCTTTAATGCAAGGGTGCTGAAGCGCTGAAATGGGTTGCCCAGGGAAGTTATGAATGCTCCATTGCTGGCTGTGTTCAAGGCCAAGTTGGACAGGGCTTTAGCAACCTGGTTTAGTGGGAGGTGTCCCTGCCCATGGCAGGGCAGTTGGATCTAGATGATCTTATGGTCCTTTCCAACCCTAACTATTCTATGATTCTATTCTATAATTCTAAATTACTTTTTTGTTGTTGTTTTTTTTTTGTTGTTGTTGTTGGTTTTGTTTGTTTGGTTTTTTTTTTTTTTTTGTGGCTTTATTCCTTCCTCAGCAAATCTTTGCATATGAAAAGTATTCCCCCCTTTTTACTGTCTATTCTCTTACCTTGCTTCTGCAATGATTTCGTGCACTGACAAAAAACATCTGTACATTTTGTTAATTTCCTTAAATTTCACAATTTGCTAAACCTCACACTAAACTAAGAGGAGTTATTCAATTTGACCATGTCAATTATATAGCTGTTCAATGCTTTTCTCAGCACAGGTTTTTAAATGCTGCTTTACTTGGCTTGGGTAATCCAGGCGCTTCTGAATCTTCAAATTCCTTATGCTGAACATCTTGAAATCCTGACGTGTGAATAGAAACTCATTTTGATATTGAAAGCTTAAGTAAAAGCTGCTGAAAAGAAAGATCAGGACTTGTTATGAATTTCATTTGGACCATTTTTTTTATCTACAGATTATTATGGACAATAAAAGACTCAGTTTGTCGCAAAAATCCCCATAAAAAATGTTGCCTTTAATTACATCACTGGTTTTGGAGATAAAATATCTTTTAAGGAATTTGTAAAACATACAGAAAAAATAATAAGAGAGTGACAAAAGCTGTAGAAGAAATTCAAGTAGACAACAGAATGTATGGCCTTAAATTCATCTTATGTTGGGCTATGTAAGAGGCAAGTAAGTTATAAATATCAGTGTCTTCAGTTTGAAGCATGGGTGTAGTCGGCATTTCTGTTACCTGTGTTCACTAAAAAAAAGTATGCAAATATTATTAGAGTACTAATTTAATATTTGGGCATAAAATATACTTACAACCAATACGCTTCAAGAAATATGAGACACGTGTGCTTTTTAATAAAGCTAAGAATTTCTTTGTTTATAGTATAACCTTTGAGTTTCAATATTTCTAAGTAAATTGTAACTTCTGCAGATTTTGCACCTCTATTTAACTACTTAATGGCCAAGAACAGGTGTACTGTTTTAGTACCCAAGATGACAACTTATGCTTTCTCCTTGCAAAAGTTTTGCATGCTTTTCATTTCAATTTTCAAGATAAAATGGCATTAGAAACCTAGAAATAGAACTCATACTTCAGCAAAAATGAATACAATTCTTATTTTCTCTTACAAAATGCTGTTGTGTATTATCAAGTTCAAACATTGTAAGTTCAAATGACATATGTTTAATGTCATTTACAGCAAATCTAAGAATTGGGTGTAAAACCTTTGACAGCTAGTGGAAGTCCACCCTAGAGACTATTACATACTCTCCGTCAGGTCACTGAAGTCTGCAATTTGTCATACTGTTCATTAACAAAAGTGAAGCAGAAGTAAAACTAACATTTAAAAGTGTGTTTTTATTTAACTGTTAAATTTCAATGGCTTGTCAGTTTAATAATAGTTTGTGATAAGCAATTTTAATCCAAAGAATGCTTTGTAAAATTACAAAGACTGAATGATTATCATGACAATCATTCCTCATAGTTCCTACACAGCTGACTTTGAGGATGCTTCCTTTAGTTTACTGGTATCTATCATAGTAGAGACTTCAAGCTGAGGAGGGAATCTCTGTTAGGTGTTTCTTAATATCTCTTTGCTGAATGTTACAGCCAACTTTCTTACTAAAAGAAGGTTTGGTAATTACTCATCACTGAAGGAAATATTTACATATGAACTGTGTCCCCAAAACAGATGTGCTGATCTCTGCTTATCTTGGAGAATAGCGAGAACTGACATTGTAGCTAACACTGAAGTCACTGAGCGCTTGCAAATACATGCACATTAGATATTAAAAAAGAGCATGGCAAGTCTTGTAAAGATTTAATTCTGTAATTTTATTTTTATTAGATTAGTGGACAGAATAAATCAGCAATGATTTTGGAATCTCTGAATGTGATCGAAACAGGTGATGCCAGGCTGTCTGCTCTAATTCTAAAGGTAGGATTCTCATTTGGCAATTTAAGGACAAATCTGAATCTATGTTTATAACTATAATGGGATAGAGTTTAACCACAACAAGTGCAAGGTCCTACACCTGGGTCAGAGAAATCCCAGGCACAGCTACAGGCTGGGCAGAGAAGAGATTGAGAGAACTGCACTGTAGAGAAGGACTTGGGGGTGTTGGTTGATGGAAAAATGAACAAGAGCCGGCAGTGCGTGCTTGCAGCCCAGAAAGCCAACTGTATCCTAGGCTGCATCAAAAGGAGAATAACCAGCAGGTCGAGGGAGGTGATCCTGCCCCTCTACTCTGCTCTCGTGAGACCTCACTTGGAGTATTGTGTGCAGTTCTGATGTCCTCAACATAAAAGGGACATGGAACTGTTGGAAGAAGTCCAAAGGAGGGCCACGAGAATGATCAGGGGACTGGAGCTCCTCCTGTGTGAAGATAGGATGAGAAAGTTAGGTCTGTTCAGCCTGGAGAAGAGAAGGCTGCGTGGATACCTCATAGCAGCCTTCCACTATCTGAAGGGGAGGTATAGTGATGCTGGGGATGGACTTTTCCTTAGGGACTGTAGTGAGAGGACAAGGAGTAATGGGTTAAAACTTAAACAGGGGAAGTTTAGACTGGATATGAAGAAGAAATTATTTCATCTAAGGGTGGTGAGGCTCTGGAGTGGGTTGCCCAGGGAAGTTGTGAATGCTGCATTGCTGACAGTGCCCAAGGTGAGGTTGGACATAGCCTTTGGTGGTATGGTTTAGTGGGAGATGTCCCTGCCCATGGCAGGGGAGTTGTACCTAAATGATCTTAAGGTCCTTTCCAACTCTAACTGTTCTATGATTCTATGGAATAGTAGGTATTAGAAGAAAAATTATATGAGGGGGAGAAAAGGATCAGTTTGTCATTGTTAGAGTGTTAGCCAGGTACTATAGACACTGGTCTTAATCAATGTGTTCACAGGCTTGTTATATTTCAATACAATCCTCTTAGAGAATGTCTTTTTAAACAAATATAGACATGGCTTATAATATTGTTTAATCCTTTAAGTACTGTATTTCTAGAAAACATATCACAAAGACCAACAGCAACAACTAAAATCAATGAAGTAATTTATGGTAAGATACGAATGAATAAAAAGATTTTATGACCAGAATATGAAGATTAATATTTTTTTTCTTTCTGGTATTTTAAAATATCAGAATACTTATCTTGTTTGTTGTTATTTTTTTTAGCTTTCTGTGCCAGAAAATAATTATGTCACACAGGTCTTAATTCCAATATTATCCAATAATAAGGGGAAAGTATAATCTCCTTAAATGGGAATATTCCAGTCTGATTTTCTCAATGTATGTAGAAGTCAAGATAGACATTGTTGTTTGTAACTTCTGTTGAGTTATTCAACTAGAAGGTTTCTAACAAGCAGTAAGTATAACTGCTTTCACTGTACATATTGCGATCCAAGAAAAACTTTAACTCAGGGTTTCATTTCTCAAATAGCTAGAAAAAGAAATACAACATAAACCGTTAGAGTCCTATTCATTCTGAAATGTCCCTGGAGCTGCAGCAACAGCTAACAGAGTTTTTTATGCAGTCTTGCATCAGAAGCAGTATCAGTTGACATGCTTTCTGCATGCCTGTGATTGGTCCCAGGTCAATACGTACAGGTAATTTCCTAAGCCTCTGGGAAAAGTGCTAGTGAACAATTAAACATACACCTGTTAGATCATGAGATAATTCTTGTCAGTTTTAATCAGTGGTTTCTTGCACTTGTTTTTGTGGGGAAGGGCAGCTGTTGGAGTGGTCAGTACACTAGAAGATTGTACGTTTTATTTTAACATTGATGCATCAGCTCTGAACCTTGGGAGGCATCTAGGACAAGGCCAGCTAAACATGCTTTAAGAGAGATACTCATGACCGTGATCCTGTTGCCAGGCAAAGAACTACCTGAGAAAATCTCTTGATTTCCCTGTTGCAGTATCAGTTGCCACAAATTGCTTAAAATGGAGACCCTTGATGGCATCTGCTTCCCAGACCCTTTCTACCATGAGGAAAGGGAAGCAAGCTTTAGTACAGCATCTGCTCCCCAGACTCTTTCTACCATGAGGAAGGGGAAGCGAGCTTTAGTACAGGTACCTCTCATGAAGGAGGTGAGTGCCTGCAGATGATACAGAGGTGCAAGGGCCCATTAGAGTGCTAGTCCACCAGTAAGATGTTCTGGTGACTTCCCCCTGAACATCTGGATTTGTGCTCCAACAGCTGAGTATTCCTTCTTGCACTGAGAGTTTTTGTACTGTGTGCTATAGGTAGCTGTAATGTACTACAAATGCAAATACAACACTACTTAATCCCACAGTATGAAAACTGGTATAAAAACGTCAGATGAGAAATCTCTCAACTTAATTGAGAAATTACCTCGTTCTGTTTTCTGATTATCACTCAAGCATACTGGAGGCCTTCTTCCAGACCATATTAGGGTTTCCACCATAGATCATCTTCCTTTGTATTAGGAAGAGATTGGAAAAGATCTGTAACAGCATTTTATCTAAGTTAAAAAACATCCCAAAACTTCTAAAAGCATTTTTGGGTAGAATCAATGAAAGAGCATTTATATTATCCTTTGATAACTTCTAGCTCCATTTGCATTTCAAAGCCTGAAGGATTAAAATCCAAAAGCTAAAATAAAATGTAATTACATAATTTTTTCTCTTATTTAACTTTATAACTCTTGAAGCATAATTTTCCCTATGAAGTAAACAACATAT
>JAOEHY010008866.1:35642-46243 GCA_025447955.1 Psilopsiagon aurifrons
TGCATATTCTAGGGCTACTGTACATAGGCATGTATAAATGTTTTTAAAAGTCACGGTACCATTATTTATCCTTATCTAAAGGTCTTAACATTTGTTATAGGTTGAAAATATGTAAGCTAAAATCATGTGGAAAGGACATTATTAAATTAAATTAATATTTATAAAAGCCCTATTTGATTTCTCTCAAAACTTTGCTTCACAACTATATTTTATATAAAACTTTCTCCTATGTAGAGGAAAAATATTAATTACACGCGTTTAAAACAATTCATCCAAGTATTTGGCAAAAAGAGACTATTTTTACAAAAAAAGGCTATTGTTATAGGTCATAGTGCTCGTTTCTCAGAAAATTATTAAAACGAAGAAAAAAGATGGAAACAATATTCTAAAGAAAAAATCTAAGTCCTAACCCTGCAAACACTTTGACAGTTACTGAGAACTGAGCTAGAGTTCATTTGGTACATACATGCTGTCAGAGTTATTAGAATGGGCAATATTTAAGCACATAGCTAAAATACAGCCTTATGTATGTGCGAGGTAATTGCCTGTTTCCAAAACAGTTTTTATTATTAATTGTATGCATGCAATTTAGCATGCAATTATGATGATGAAGTATTTCCTATATCTATGCAAAAATGCAGCATGTCATTCAAGGTTGAAATGCTATGGTTCAACTTACTTTCAGTTTGAAACAGTGTGTAGACTCCACCTCTCTCTAATTTGTTTAGTAAGTCTTTCTTTGGCACAATACCATTGTATTGAAGAAAGGAATCAATTTGTAGCCTGCTTTCTTCCCTCTGAAAGAACTTTCCCTTAAGCAATGAACAATTCTTTTTTGTTTATGAGTATGATTTTATACTTGATGAGTCTAATTCCATTCAAATGTGCATTATTCCAAACCAGGTGGAGCAGAGTCCCAGTTTAAGATGCTATGAGTCTTAATTCATCCCATAAATAAAATAATTATAGAATTATTCACCCTTTTAATTTGACAAAGTCTTTATTTGTCAATAATTTACTTATCATTTACTTTGTAGCTTAGATTCATTATGTTTTTAATCCACAAACTGGTCCAGTGATGACAACAATTAGAACTGTTTATCTTTATTAATATTAAGGAAAAAAATTGTTAACCTCACGGAATATATCAAATTGAAAACTAATATAAATGTTATTATTTCAAGCAAATGTATAATGGGACATATAAAGTTTAACTGCTTTTTATATTTGTTAATAGAGTTCATATTCATCTCTACTTCTTCTGTTACTTTAAAAGCAGTTAACCAGTTAAAGTTTTACATCAAAGCCCGAATTATTTGAAAAACTGCACACAAAACCTGATTTTTTTGACCAATTTTAGTGTTTCATTTTAATTTGAAATCATAGTGTAATATTTTATTGAAGAATATTGTTGACAAGTCAACATGGCGTGAGAAGAATTAGTTTCAGACTATTATAAATAATAATTACTTGTACTTCATAGTGCCAAAAATGGTTGAATGACTTAATGACAAAGTCAACTCTAATCCTCGGTACTTCTACAATTCAGCTACCACATGGAAACCAGAGGGAAAAGGTTTTAAATAGTCCAGGTCTCCAGCCAATAATCTGTAAAACATAGTAGCTGCTCTCCTGCAGCTGTCCTTCAAAATATCCAGCTAAAAAATTGCTCTAAATTTGATTTTTGAGCTTCTTTCAACATTTGATATTCTACATCAAAGCTTACAGTTATAATTATTAAAATATGACCGTATATAATGTTAACTCTGTTAAATATCAGTTTATACAACAAAAATTATTATAAATTCTGTCTTCAGAAATGGTTGCAATCTATAGATAAGACTATATATGTTTTACAAGTACTTCTGTTTTGATATACAGCAGATGAACTTTTAGAGACCTGAACACATGCCTCTTATTGTCTTTGTAATTCAGCCACCTAGTGTTCTAATTATATGAAATTGCTTCAAATGTAGTAACATCACACACATCACAAGATATTTAACTTGAAGTATACTTATCCAGGTATGCTTAATTAATTCAGCTAGGCTATCACGAGGCTTTCTGATTTATGTAATTTAAGATTCATACTTACATGCAAGAAAGTATGCTTACCTCAGAAGGACAACTCCTTTGTACAGTTGCACTTCTACAGCATGAACTATGTGACCAAACCATAATATTGCAATTTTGATTGTTATTCTTGTTTAAAAGCAGTTTGCAGAATATACCATTTGTACCTGCATTTTCAGCATCAGGAGGAGGTTCTGAATAAGGTCACTGCCTCCCTCAGCTCAGATAAGTCTGCAGGATTTGTATCACTTCCATAATGATACATTCATACCTGAGCAAAGTTGCCACTGAAACTTGTATAAATAACAAGCCATTCACATGACTGTCTGGGACCTGAGCAAGCCTGTCTCCTTCAGGGTTTCCCATATTCCTATGCTTTTCTAAGCAAGCAGACAATCCGTCATCCTATTCAACTGATAATTTCAGGGAAAAGTCAAAAGACCTGCTCAGCTGGTTTATGGTGATAATATTTTCTCAGGAAATATCCATTTAAAATATATGTGTCTCAGTTGCTTCTTTCTTGGCATTTCTGGCAAGACAAATTGTTCAGAGATGTATATGGCTCTTAATAGATTGTTTTCTTTATGGAAATTTTAGAGGGGTTTCCAGTTGGCTGGCCACATTCGACAAACTTACTAGCACAAATAATCAGTCATTCCTTAGTGTGTATGAAAGTTTAGTGAAGTATGAAAGTTCTTTGGTCATGAAAGTATTTTCCACTCTTTTATTTTTTCATTAAATGATTACAAAATTGCTCCCAGTAACCATGTAATTTGAGTATCACATATGTTTAACAATCCTGTTTCAGCTGGCACAATTTTATTTTTCCCTTGTGTTTCTAGATTAGTGCAATAAATATTTGCTTGCCTTCAATTACTTTCCTAAAGACTTATTAAAGAGGACAAAAATATATCCCTTGTCTGTGTCTGGTTTATGATGTAGGAATTAACATTACACTTTGCAGTAATTTAAATTCGTTAAAGTATTTTTAGGGAGATAGTTCTGAATATGAATTTGAATTTTCAAGGCAGATAATAGACAGATAGCATTCATTGAAATAAAGGGAAAACACGTATCTGTAATGCTGTGAAAACCTCAGCAGTAATCATTTTAATTAGACCAATATATATGGTTGCCTTTCATTAACAGGTTGTAGTTGAGACAGTCCACATGCAGGATACAAAAGCTGCTTTTCATCCTTAAGATAGACTTCTTGAGGAACTTTGTTTTCAAATAGCATTTTCAAAAGGCATATTTCATTGTTGCTTCTGTATTTATATCTGTGGTGTGAGAAGTTTACTTATGTAGCTGAGGCTCTGAGTTGCATCAAAGGCGTTAGAAAGTGCCTTTGCCAATCTGAACACTGTTTAGTATTGCTTTGAAGCAAGAGCAATATCAGGTCTTGATGCAGAATTAGGACCGCCACTATTTTCTTTTTAGTTTGCTTGCAAAAGAAAAATGGCAGCAATTTTATTTTTCTCTGAAGGCAAATATTGCCGGGTTTTTACAGTAATACAGGCATTCTGAGCAGTCTCAGAGGTCTGAGAAGGAAGGGATTTTGCTATTCAATTAACAGTTTAGATTTTTTTTTTTAAGCTTAATTACCTGCAGAATCAGAAAACCACAAAACTAGCAGAAGTCCAGAGACCAACTAATGACTATGAGCTCACATAAAGAGTGACCGCAATGCACAGACCTTTTTTAAGTGCATTAAAGAAATAGTAAGAGTTCAGTCTCTCCTTCACCAGTGTGCAGAACTCACTGGGAACTGAAGGATTGCAATTGACCAGTGCGACATCACCCTCCAGTGACAGTACAAGAAGATGAAATTCCCAGGTTCCATCAATATAGTAGCTTAATTAGCTAAGCATCCTAGTGTTTTCAGCAGCCTTTTTTCAACAATGGCCCGTAGCTGGTCACCCTCAGGCAAATCCATGAACTAATGTAGCACACATTCAAGTGTTAAGCTATATACAACATCTTTCTAACGTTGCTTACACTCTGAAAATTCAGACAAGATACAATTATTTATTTATTCTGGAATTCCAACCTTAAAAATATCCTCAGTGCAACAGACATTGAGACATACAAAGCCTCATTACATATATTCCACTGACAGACATGCCCTGCAAGCCAGAGTGAATTTCTGTCGCTCCGGAATTAACTTTCATTTTTTTGATTTTAAGCAATGTGAAAACTGAAATGCTATATATTTCTGAATGAGTAATGACTGACCTTTTCTTCTTTTCTAATAAGGTCAAATTATAGCTATGTGGCTCAAAGCAAATATTACAAGCCAAAGATGAAAGAATTTTCAAGTCTTTTAGAGTATATAGTGAACACTGAAATACTCAGGAAAATATGACATATGAAAAAAGTGTTGTAGTGTAGGCAGCTAGTTAGAAGAATAACTTATTTTAAGCTATTCTTTCCTTGCAAGTTCCCTGAAATGGACAGGCAGTTCTATGATCACTGATGAAGTAGTCTTCTACACCGTCACCCTATACCAGCACACATTCTGCTTTCCCTGTGAAATATTATAGTATAGAAGTCCCCAGTTTTATTCTTAATTAAGATGGTAGTCAGGATATCACTTTTCAACATTGTTACCTGTGTCAGGTTAAAAGACGAGCCTTATAGCGCTCTGAGTCAGAAATGTTAGAATCAAATAATTAGCCATAAAAATTAACTACTGCAAAGAAGAATCTTTGCATACACACGTGCACACATTTAACAGAGCTACACAATGGCAGAGGTCATGTACATAGGGCAAGCAAAGCTCTTTTTTTCCCTACTCTCTCTCGAAGCATAAACCTTACAAAATGAACTGATACAGATCTGTTTGTGAAGTGGCTGGGACTGCCATGTTTGTATTATTTAACTGCTATAGCAATGGATAATCCCACTAGAGTCAATAGAAACAGATCCATTAAAAATAGATTGTACTATTATATTACAACATTGAGGAGGAATGACAGTTTGGTGGGAATCGGCATTTCCATCCATTTCCTCCTCAAGCATCAAGTCTCTGATGGCCTATTTCTGTTCTGCGTTTTCTTTAGTGCTGGAGGAGAAGGGAAGCATAATAGGAATCATACCACTGGTAGTGATAGTTGTATAAAGCAAATTCAATCAAATTCTCATCATTATAGCTGATCTGGAAGACACATCCAGCTTCGTCTTTTCCAAAATTCCTATTCTTTATGCAGCAATTTTTAAAAGACAAACCCCAGAAAGAATCAGCTTGACATGAACTTCTAAAGGTAAAACACCCAGTTATTTCTCTTGGCTATTATGGCAACTAACTCAAGCTACAGAAAAAAATATTACCAACCTTAGCTGCCATTATTTTTTATAGACTGCATTTTTCTCAGCGGTTTCAACAAAAAGAAGCACTCATATCTCCAGTATCTCCCTGCCATTATACTGAAAAATTCAGAAGATATTCTGTCTCAAGATTACCTTCAGAGAGCAGTCATTGAGCAAGAACTTGATTTTATATCCTGCCATGTTAAAAATACGCCCCGTGAGAAACACATGCCTGCTTAAATCCATCTCTATTCATTTACCACCCTTTAACATGACTTGTATTTAAGTGATACCCTGACTAGATTTCCTTTTCATGAAGTAAGGCTGTCTTCTGAAAAGAGCAATTCAGCAAGACTTACTGATATAATTTCAGTGTATCTTGAGAAACTCGCTTTAATTTTAAATTTAATGCTTTACAGTTTATTATTATTATTAGATCTCTTAATCAAGGCACTGGCACAAGCAGATTAAAAAAGAAATATCAAATTGTTTCCTTTTCACTTGTCCTTTCATCTTTTATCTTTAATCAAATGTGAACAATAGTACTAATTTTCCGCATATTCTTTTCCATTTCTTTATCTAAGGGTTTTAAGTCACATTGTTTAGGAAAGACAGACATGTCACTCTGAGGTTTGCTATGCAAATTTTTATGAATACCATAGCTTGTCAAGAATTATCACTCCAAACATTCACTTGAAACAAAATCCTGTGATCTCACAAATGCAAGCTGATTGCACCGTCATCTACAAATCATCTAGACACCTGATCCTGACTCTCCATCACTCTGTACCTAGAGTCATGATCCCCAGTGACATTGAAAACAAAGGGCATACTAACATACAGCCATGGAGAACTGACCCAGAATTTCTATCATTCTCTCTTTTGAGGTATAAATACGAATCAGAAAAAGTGGCCTTGCAGTCATATTCGTTTGGGGGAGAGGAAATGGGGACAAAAGGAAAATGGAGTTTAACAACAGAAACCTTCCGCAGAATTTATTTGCATGGACTGGTTTTTACACTGCGTACAAAGTTGTGAAGGTTTTGGTTTGGAATGAATGGCAACATACTTACAAAAACTCACTGTAGACACTGATTCACCTCTGAAGAGAGTTCCATGAGTTATTTATTTTTGATAGAAACATAAGAGGACTTCTATCCATTATCACCACATATAAAAAAACAAATAAAGTTACTTTGCATTAAAAGCAAAGGCAATACAGACCACAAAGATTAAATAACTGAATGCATATAAGGTAACTATGGTACAAGTTTTGCAGGCACTTATAAATGTGCATGATTTGACTTTCTAGATACATAAACTTTAGTAATACTATTCAGTAAATAGGATTATGCACTTTTTCAAGCCTCTGAATTTTCAGTTCAGGTATGTATAAGTGTTTGTGTGCATGTGTACAAATAGAGCTTGATTTATTTAATGTGGTTCAGTATATGTAACATATATCTTTTGTTTTATTTGTGTTTATATTCATTTAGATATATAATACACAAATAAATAAGGTAGTAAACAATAGTGCAAATATTTATGTATACAGTTTTTCTTTCAGTGAGCAAATATTTTGTCAGCTGCTTTGCTTTTTAAAAAGAGGAACCAGCGATATTGCTCACAGAATTCCTCATTAGGCCCACCAGAAGCAGAGGATTTACAGACAAATTTAACTCTTGCTATGACTTTATGAATTGAAGCTCTCCTCTGACAGAAAGGAAAAAGAGACCAAAAAGAATTACTGTACAGTGATGTACCTTGCCTGTGAGATGGTCACATTGGAAATATTTTTGCCTGCAAATCTTTAGTGTCCTTATGGTGAGCCAATCTTACATGAAGCTTCTTCAGATACCTGTAGATCCACAGGCCAAGATAATAATAAACCAGTTTCTGTGCAGCAGCGGTTTCATATCAACATCTCATTCCCATGATTTTCTGGGAAGAAGTTAGATTTGCCCTAGCATTTAAGATCAGAAAATCATTGCCTCTGGTTCTCCAGCAAGTCTGTTCTTAACAAGAGGGAGAAATGCAATATTTCATACTAGCTAATAGATCATGTTTCATCGTCCTTCAGGATATTTTATTCAGTCCATTAAACATTTCCAGTTCTGTTCTGGTCCAGTGCAACAACAAGAAGCACTTTTTTTTATCGTTCCCTTACTTTTGTGGACATTTCTGTGTCAAGGCAGTATACAACGCTGTAACTACTGAACACTGAAAAATGAGGTATTGGGAAAATATTGCGACTGCTCACAGAATTATACTTCAACAACTTCGGGAGAGTACCTGCAGCCAAGTCATAATTGTGCCTTCTTACAAGGTCCAATCTTAGCAATCTTTGTTCTAATTATAACTAACTGTGTTTACATGTATAGTATAGGCTTGTATAGTGTAGCATGAAGATACTAAACCTGGAGTGTGTGTGTAGATGTGTGTATTTTTATACACGCATGAATGTTTGAAAATCATATACTTTTAATCAAAAGCTGTTGATCCACATTCTGTTATCAGTTACAAAGCATTTCTTTTATCTTTTACTTACCAAGTAAATACTATGGGCTTTACTTTTATACAGGAAAAACAAAATTAATAGAGAATAGTATAGCAGAATTTGCAACAAAATTTTGAGCAAAGATGAGTGTATAACTGTGATAGAGACCACAAACTGGGCTGGAATTTAGACCACCATGTACATGCTTGAGTATTACAAGATCTTATTGACACAGTGTATTAGCAGAGGCTAAGATGATTTTATTTTATTTTATTGGCTGTGGACTTACTATCTTTATGCTGCTAGGAAGTACATTACCTTAATAATCCATAGTTAAAAAAAGCTTTCTAAGGTGGTTTAGGACAAACATGCCTGTCTGCATTTTACAGCTTCTTCAAATGAATAAACTTTTGTGATGAGTACACAGACAGAGTAAATCAGGAAAAGTAAATCTGATCATAAAAGTTTTTAAATTTGAGACTGCTAGGGCAGAATAGGCCTGAACATCCTATCAGTGACACATCCCTACTGTGCCTTATAATCATACTTAAATGTAGATTGAAAAAGCTGAGTCAATCTTTTTGATGACAATTTAAATAATAGTAGCATGGTTTTTCCTTAGCATGCATGTAAGAAGCCACATTTTTAGTACAGCTTGGAGCAGAAACTTGGGGTTCTTTCTTCATGATACAAGATGCCTTTTACATTTGGGCATGAGCCTCTCTAATGTCTTCACACTTCTTGTGAAGCAACAAGAAGTGGCTTGTCTTATATGGCTGGAAGGTAGTCTCAAATGGATGATGTTAAAGCAGCACTGTTTACATTTCTTTAGTACCTCCAAAGCCAGTCACAGTGTTCAGACTAAAGGTAAAAGTCTAGTTCATCACTGTCATAATGACCATTTTCTAGAGCCCTGAAAGGCATGAACTCCTAGAGACTGTCTTTTCACAACTGTCATTCTGACATCTGGAAAATGAAACTTCTAGAAGTGTTGCTGGATAAGCATTTGCAGTTTAGGGGGTTCTGCTGAAATAAGATTTTTACAGGTACAGATATGAAAAAGCCAGGCTACTTGGAGTATTACTTGCTGTACACTGGTGTAAGACCTCTGAAGTTGATTGAATTATGCCATTCACACCACTTGAGCACCTGCTCAGTTGTAAATTTACTGCATTGGAAGCTGCTGATGAACTGATACACTTGCAACATGGCAAACCCCAGTAGTACTATAAACAAGGAACCTTATAATCTTCCATGAACTGAGCTTTTCCCTACCTGAATCCCAAATGGATTTCAAAGGAGCTCCAAAGGAATGCATCTGCTCGTTTCCATTTGTGGTATACATACATATATGTAAGCTACAGGAAGTAGTAAGTTTACAAGCTGCTTCCTTTTGCAACCTATACTACAAGCAAATTACTTCCTGTTAATTAATAGCTGTTCAGTATTACATTCTATTATTATATGAGCAACTCATCATCTCCCCCAAGTGGATCATTACATTATACTACCAATAGACTATTCTAGGCCTATTTTGAATCTAATTTCTTCTTATGTTCTGATTCAATATGAAGGTGAGTTACTGAAACTGATACATATTAAAAACAAGTAGCCAAACCCCATCAGTTACCTCATTACAGAAGAGAATGTGGTCTGTTTGCATCTTTATCCATATAACAATCCTTATCTGTATTCATGCATGTGCATATATATATATAATAGGATTTAAAGTATAGACAAAAAAACAAGAAATAATAACTCTGTAGCAGAAAGATTTCTTCATAAACTTTCTTACCTTTTGCTATAATCAAACACAGGAAGAAGCACAATGATCCTGAAATGCAGGTTTGTTGTGAATATGGAGCAGCACTTCATACTGTGATGATGACCAAGCACTGGCATAGATTTCCCAAAAGGGCTGTGGAGTCTTCAACCCTGGAGATGGTCAAAAGCCATCTGGATATGGTCCTGGGCAACCAGCTCTAAGGCAGCCCTGAATGACTCAAAAGACCTCCAGAGGTCACTTCCACCCTCAACCATCCTGCAATTCTTTGACTCTATGAATGCCCATCCCAACTCCTTTAGCTTATACCAATGTGTGTAATTGATTCTAAAAGGACACATCACCATGCCACTGTGAATAAAAAGTTAACTGCATCACCTTAATCCATCACTCTTCTGCTACCTGTGTCTTTCTCACAGAGCTATAGCAAGGACTTGGGAATGTTGGTCGATGGAAAAGTCAACATCAGCTGGCAGTGTGTGCTTGCAACCCAGAAAGCCGACCGCATCCTGGGCTGCATCAAAAGACGTGTGACCAGCAGTACAAAGGAGGTGATCCTGACCCTCTACTCTGCTCTTGTGAGACCTCACTTGGAGTATTGTGTGCAGTTCTGGTGTCCTCAGCGTAAAAAGGACATGCAACTGTTGGAAGAAGTCCAAAGGAGGGCCACAAGGATGATCAGGGCACTGGAGCACCTCCTGTATGAAGATAGGATTAGAAAGTTGGGTCTGTTCAGCCTAGAGAAGAGAAGGCTGCTTGGAGACCTCATAGCAGCCTTCCAGCATCTGAAGGGGGCCTATAGAGATGTTGGGGGGGGACTCTTCATTAGAGACTGTAGCAATAGGACAAGGGGCAATTGTTCAAACTTAAACAGGGGAAGTTTAGATTGGATATGAGTAAGAAATTCTTTACTGTAAGGGTGGTGAGGCACTGGAATGG
>JAOEHY010008867.1:0-30979 GCA_025447955.1 Psilopsiagon aurifrons
CCCACTGGAACGGGTGGAGAAGTCAGCAGCCCTCCTGGGAGTCCTTATGGCATTTTTGTGAGCTGCCTTTCTAGGAGAGCCTTTTTCAGGTGCCATCCTGTGGCAGCTGGGGACAACCAGCAACAAGAATACCCTGTGTTCCCACAGCCCAGTCTTGCTTAAAGCATAGCTCCCACTTCTGGGGGGGGGAATGCAGGCACCCCTTTAAAGGCTTGTTGAAGATCTTGAAGTGAGAAATCCAGCAGGAGGGAAAGGCCTCTGCTTTCTACTAAGGGAGAGGAATTCCCATGGGATCCCTCTAAGCATCCCTGGACATGGGAATGAAAGCCCTCTGCATTGTCTGTTAGAAATCCTGGTGCTTGGGAGACTTCCTGCTTGAGAAAGCCTCCTGGAGGGAAGAAGTACAGTACAAGAATGACCAAGGAGTGGTCCAAATTGGGGTGAGCCTCTGCTACCTACCCTCAGCCTGCTCGAGCTGTAGTTTGGAAGCAGCCCTTTCTGTAAAGTCTGTAATACCTTTAGGGAAGCAAAAAGATGTCAGAGCTGGAGAATTGGGTTCTTCAGTGGGGACCAAACCCCTGGGGTGTGAACTCCTGCAGAAGTATCCAGCAAGCAGAGCTTGAGTTTGCCAAGTTGAAAGAGAAGGCCAAGTCTAAACTCTTCTCCCAAAGAGCCTTAAAACGTGCAGGAGCATGGGCTGTGTGGTTAGTGGCCAAGAGTTTGGGTGAGGAAAAACAGGCAGCCCAGGTAGAGGTTCAGAACCTAAGGGAGGAGAATGACAAACTGAAAGCAGAAATAAAGGCTCAGCGACTTAAATTGGAGGAAAGTAAAACCCGCGAAGGGGTTGCGGCTGCAGAACAAGCGCAAAGCGTTCTCCAGTACCAAGAAGTGTGTGAGCAAAAAAAGGCCATTTTGAAGGAAAATCAGGCACTGAAGGACAAATTAGCTGCCAGCACCAAAGCTGCAGAGGAGGTGCAAGCAGCAATCCGCCTATTAGTGCGGAAAATGCAGATCCTAAAAGAGAAGGGCACTGACCACCGAGCCTGCGAGGCGAAGATTGAGAAGTTAAAGGCAGCGTTAGAGGGGAGGCACAGCACAGGCACAGCCCTCACAAAATCTTCCTATGAAGGAGCTGATGAGCACTGGGATGGAAAAAGATGGTTTAATCTGGACGGCAGCCGCTCCACAGAGGAGTGTAAGCCTGCGAGCATGCATCCACTGGACTTTGGGATGCCAGAAAGGTTTAAAGTAAACCCTATTTCACTTACCAGTGCTCAAGTGCCTGTGAAAAGGGAAGGTGGAGGAGTGGAGGGGAGAAGCAGGGGCAATGTGCAGCCACAGGCAGACCAAGGTATCAGGGGGGAAACAACCACTGCTGAGCCAGCCCCACACCATTTCAAATCAGGGAGCACACATGGAAGGAGCAAGCAGTCAGCAGGGAGTGCCTGGGCAAGGGAGGACAAAGAGGGCTCTGGGGAAGGAAGGGGCACCAGAACAAGGGAGAACCCCAGGGAGAAGAGGAACTCAGAGATGCTGCAGGTTGCTGCCTCCAATGGTGTGGGGCCCCAGGCCCCCTACCTGGAGAAAGGGAGGAAAGGAAGGTGGCAGGGCAGAAGGCAGTGGCACCACAGTGCAGCACCCCGAGACGTGGTGCAAAATACCATGGTCAGGAGGGAGTTAAGCACGGTGCGGGTGGATGTATGGAGGCAGCTTCGGAAGCACGGGGAGGATATGACCCGCTGGGATAACGCTCCTACCAAGGTTTTGCTGGATCGCCTGATGGAGATCGGGGGGAGCAGAGAGGGAAGCGGGCCCAGGGCCCCTGCTCTCCCCATCACAGCCTGAGGCAGCTGGATCCTCTCTTCCCCAGGCTCACGGTCAGAGCAGGACCAGACCACTGGGGAAGGCTCTCATACTGGGAGCAGAGCCCACGAGGCACCACCCAATGTACATTCAAAGCTGGGGCACCAGGTACAGGCTGCAGCCCGTACAAATTAAGTAGTCTCCTGCCATGGGGAAGAGGCAGGAGGAGTGAAGTGTTAAGGGGGGGGGGGGTGGTATTTGCTCATTTTTACAAGAGAAATAAAGAGGAAGAAGTCAACTTTCCCAGCAAGAGCAGCCAGGGCTGCAGGGAGCAGAGGCTGCTTTAGCTCTGCCACAGCCACCCTGGTGCTTGCTTCACTGCAAGGAGTTGAGACACTGCCCAGGCAGAGGGCAGTTAGCAGAGGCTGTTTCAGGAACAAAGCAGAAGGCTTTAAGGACGGATAAAACACTGGAGCAAGTCCAGGCTGTGACACCAATTGGGCTGCAGCATTTGCAAGCAGTGTTTTGCAGCAGCAGGGCTGGGAATGAGCTATAGAAGTGAAGGACTGTGCAAGGAAGGTTTATAGAAGTGCCAAGCATGGTATAAACCCTAAGTGTGAAACAAGAAGAAAAGAACAGCATCTTCTTTCTGCGTCTTCTATAAGGGTTTGGACTTTAAAAGTAGAAAAAGCACCATTTAAAAGATAATACCTGCCTGTAATCAGAGGTAAAGCAGCCAAATCAAGAGGTACAAGCAGAGCAGATTCAAAAGATACCAACAGAAATGAAGCAGTTGGCATTTAGCATTAGTATTATCAATCTCAGTGTGTTTTCGTTTCACATAAGTGTGTGGAAGTATGCGCAGGAAAGAAAGTTAGAAGCTGGAAAAATAGAAGATAACGCATGTATGTATAAAGATTTGGGGGGATGATGAATGATCAAATACTCTAATTGACCTGGGACAGAGTTCACTCAGAAAGCACAAAGTTAAGCCTGCAATACATGATTCTAGTTGATGTGTTAACACCAGTGTTTTTTCTTAGAGTGAAGAGAAGTTAAAATAAGAAAAAGAATTTAAAAAGACCTATAATGGTAAAGAGTATGCATTAATGTCATAGATTTTACACTAAAATATGAAGTTTTGTTACAGAGGAGAGATGGAACCAACAGAAAACCAACACGGTGGAGGATTGATTGGTGAGCGGCTGTTTAAGAACTTAAGCTAAGAAATTGTGTACAAATATGCAAAGATACTATTTATTAGATCCTTAATATCATCAAAAAGTGCTGTGGGTATAAATGATCTACCTTGTTAATTAAGATAACCATTAATAACAATCTCTACTGTTTTTGTCTTCCATAGGTAGCACAGGAGAATAATTAGTGAATCCAAAGAACCGATATTATTAATTGCATGTTGCTCCCTATTTCCTTTCCTGCTTTTGTTTTGCTTTATTATCATATATATATAGATAAATGGGGAAAAAAAAATATCTTTTAGATCAATCACTGTTGCTGAAGCTCAAATGAGAGAAAGTATAAACAAACTGGTGACAAGTTAAAAATGCATCCAATTTATAGGGCTCACTGTCTCCAAAGAAGAGAAACCCTGTTTCCTTTGATGAGGTTGGCCATAGATCCTCTTATCAATAGTGATCCTGATTAATAGATCACCAGCATACAAGGCAATGCCTATATATGTAACACAGAAAACTGTGGTTTGTGTATCTGCAAAACATAGTATTTTGGGTACAATGAGAAGCAAAGATTAACAAATTAAGAGTAAAAATTTCTAGTAGGTTAAGCTATATTTTAAAAATATATACTGCTAGTGTGGCTTTGCAATATTAGGATAACTGCATAGCATGGGTTTGAGTATAATTTAGAACACCTATGTATAAATTGATAATGCTGGGATAGAGAGAAAGCTAAAGGTCCCTAGTGCTGGGATACTGAAACACTGCATACACGTGATACGTAATCATGCATTGGTCTGATGAACAGCATCATTTTTAATGGAGGAGATGAGGTGATTTTAGTAACTTACAGCAGGAGGATTTCTGAGATGAGAGGTGTGCTCTGGCACTAACAGGCAGCCCAGCAAGGTGGATGCTCTCAGCTGCCTCTCTGGAAGGACACCAGCAAGCAGGAAGCACTTACACATGCAAATTGAATACAAAGAGAGCTCAGTTTCCAATCAGTTCAGAACACAATTTAATCAGATGTGAATATGAAATGTACCCTTTGGTTTCTAGTGGGTCTGTAATCACTTATGCGGGGTCCAGCTGTGTTTGTGTGCACACCCAGCATCCAGAAATTACCTCTGCATGACTAAGTTGTCTGATAATGCAAGTGCATGTAACATAACCTTAAAGGTATGATTTTAATTACACAATTCTTTTAGAAGTGACACTAAAATGACCGGAAACTTTTTAACTGTGCACTAAATGAAGCTTTATAACGTCTGGCTTCAGTTTTGAGCAGTTGTTGCAGGTAATGGAGTATCCACTTCCAACATTTGTGATCCTACTGGCAGTAAAACAAGCCACCGAAGCAAGGTTTGCAGTATGACAAGAGTGAGCAGGTTGCTCTTACTACAACCACTATAAAAGATGCCAACCATCATTCTTGGTGTAAATCCCTCCTTGGCAAGCCTCAATACTTAACTAGGCTTTGCAGTCTAGAAGTGTCATCCTGGGTACTGTGAAAGTTTGGTTAATTGTGCAAATTACCCTGGCTATAACGTGTGAATTAAACCAAGTGGCAGCTGTGCACCAAAGCCAACAACTACAGGCCCCCCCCAGGCTCACACGAGGCAAGACCAGATAGGAAAGAGCTAACGCCTCCGAGAAGATCTATTGCTCGGTCCTGGTGAGGAGCCTTGAGCTACAGGAGGGTTTGCATCATCCTTGCTGGACTCGTGTGTGACAGCTCACGTCCGTGGACTGTCAGAAAGGGGTCTGTATGGCTATGGCCCGAGAAATAGGGTCTGGCCACTGCCAGAAACAGGCCACAGGCTGGGGACTAATACTGCGAAACCTAATGCAGAAGTGTGTGAACCTTGCTTTGGTTGGGACTTGCCACATGGGGAGTTTCACATGAGCTTTGTACCTGCAACAGCAGCTGTCTAAGGAGCTCAGTGTCCCACAGCCATCCCCATTTGCTTTCCCTGGCCCAAGGGGTGCCCAAAGGCCCCAGCAGCACAGCTTGGGGGTATTTCTGCTGTGCGGGCACGGCAACCGACCCCTGAGCTGGGAGGAGAAGCACAGGGACGGAGGGCAGCAGGGCCTTGAAACCTCCAGCACAGGTGATAACAGCAGCTCCAGCACTATGAACTACTCCCCCATGGACAGCACATGCAGTAGCGGCAGCAGCAAGGGAGGGAAGCAGCTCTGCGAGGTGTGCACAGCTCTGCCTGGAGGGTCAGTGTGGAGGTACCGGCTCTGGGCACGAAGGACTGAGGAGCATGGTGAGGAGAGCCCCAGAGACACAGTGAAAACAGCCCCAGTGGACTCAAGCAGAGGAGGAGGAGGCAGAAACCGCACCACCATCAACCTGGTGAGGCAGATGGAGGAGGCCCATCATTAGCATCGTGCTGCTCGGAGGTGAAGGACTTGGTGGGTCCATGGTCTCTGCTCCTGGGGAACAGCAGGCACCAATGACTGCAGTGCCCAGGCAGCAGAGGGGTGAGCAGAGCCTGGGGAGAGCTGCAGCAGACAAACTGCTCTGTATGTGTTAGATCTGACACTGGTGTATTAAGGGATTTTCTCTTTTATTCCCTTCTAATATTCTCAATAATATCATTTATCATTGTTAGCATCATTGTAAGTGGGCTGACAAGGACTCTTTGAACACACTGGTAAAGCTTTTAAGTAGACCAACAATAAATTGCATGTCTTCTCATACTAACTGTGTTTCTCTAAGCCAACATAAATGGTACAAGTTGTGGTAAAACAACCCTGACTTCCATGAGGGCATTATTTTCTAAGCTGGAATACTGATGGAGAGCAAGATGAGCATCCAACAAGAACCTCAGAAAATGGTCTGTTCTAGTGCCACCCCTCATTGACTTTCCAGGCTACAACATCGAGCTCAGGCCTTCCCAGCTTTTCCCTGCAGTGTGCTGCTCCTTCAACATATGGTTAAATGAGCCTTCCCCTCGCAGTACATGTAACTCAGTGAAGTGTCCTATTTCCAAAGCACAGCCTCAAAGGTACTTGAAAACAGCGGGCAGAAGCCTTGTCTCAAACCCCAACAGCCCTACTACAGAGCATCATATCTCAGGTGTTTCGAGAAGTAGATAACACTGTCCAAACACAGCGGAAGCTGGTGGCTCCTCCATCCCATCACAGAATAACTGGAGTACAAATGTGGGTCAGGTCAGAAGAGCAGCCATTTATTTGTGTTAGCTACAAGAGAGAAGACTGAGCAGCAGATAAACAGGCTCCACTGATGTGCACACTCTGCTTGCACAGTGGACAGAGGGCTTATATTCTCTCTGAGATGCTGTGCAAAAGCCAGAGAACAAGGCATGAGCTGTGCACATCTGTTACACACACAACTCTACAGGACCACTCACGGCCAGTTTGGATTCTGCTTTCTTAGCACCGGAGCCAGTTTATCATGAGGGTCACACAGTGATTACTGTTTCAGGAGGTAGGGTAAAGGCTCAATAAGAGGCCTACTTCACCCTAGCATTCCTGCTTCCACAGTCCTTCAAAAGTTGCTCATTTCACACAGGGAAACTGCCCATTCCACAGGAAGAGAGTGCTATCAGCTCTGATGGTGGGGGGAGCAGTCCCTCCAGCTCAGGCTTGCTCATCAGGAGATGGGTGATACAGGCTTTGTGCTGTGAGACACAATTGCTGCACCACAGATCCAATACTCACATGCAGAAATACCTTCTAACAAAATCCCTGACTTCCCACTGTGGGCAAACTCAGTCCCTGCTGCTGGAGCCACCAGCCCTGAGGGGACGCACCACATGGTGCAGCCAGCACAGCACTATGAACCATCCCCTACCAGCCATGCTCAGAGATTGATCCTATTTTGCCTGTCAAGAAAGGGATTTGACAAGGTTTGCTTTACCTTAGCTACTGACTTTTACACACCCACCTTCTCACTCAGAGACTTTTCATCAGCTCTTTTCATCAGTGGATGCAGAGGTTAACATCTCAGGAGCGAATGGAGAGGTGACCCACAGCCAGGTACACTCCTTGTGGAGATAGACGATACTTCAGGGGAAGTGGAAGAGGGAAGGCATGAAGGAGACTTCAATACAAAATATCACAAAGCCAAGAAGAAATTACTCATTTCACAGGAACATCTCCAAATAATCCTGTACCAGCACAAGGCACCAAAACTGGCAGGGTCAGTATTTACAACACGCTAGTCTGAGACCACCAAAACCTGATTCTTTCAGCCAGTGAATACCCACACCTCTCACTTGCCTCTGTGAGAGCAGAAGATGCCCACTGCACCCCTGCAAATTCCCCGTGTTGAGCACTGCAACAGCAGCACCTACTATGTGCGGCTGCACGGGTGCCAGCCAGGCTGAGCCTGGCGTAGCCATAGCACTGGAACATGCCTACAGGAGCCACAGCAATTCCCCATCCTCCTTCAAGGCTGCACATACACCTGTTCCCCTTCTCCAGCATGCTTTGCCCATTGGTCCATCCCTCAGACAATGATCTAACAACACTGCAGAGCCTTTATTTCTCATTAAGGGAGCTTTTTACTCCCCTTACTGCACACCCCAGCTACAGCAGCCATCAATTTGTGGTGACACTTTCTCTTATCATCCAAATTCCTCTGCTTGCTGGGTTGCTTTCCTGGCCTTGGGATTAGACTTTTTGGCACACCTTAAAAGCACAAAGTATATCAGACACCCCTGCACATCTGACCCATAGAACATTAACAGTCTCCCTTTCTTCTTGCTTATTATCTCAGATGGCTTTTGAGTAAAATAATTGAGCCGTATTTTTCCAGGCTTTCAAATCGTGGCTTTAGCTTAACATAACATCAGGGACAAACCATGAAACCAGCAATTCCTCCTGAAATGTGCTGAAGTACACCTGCACTTGAAATACAGGGTTTGAGTCAAAGCTTTTGGGAATCAATCTATTGAAAGAATGGTACAATTACAATATTATCTGCTAGGTGTGACATATAAATCACTTCAGTACCTTCTGCCTAATTACAGTGAACCAATGAAAGTGTGTCTCACGTCAGTAAGGAAAAAGAAGGTTATTTACACAAAATGGTGTTTATTACTTTATCATCTTTAGCAAAAATGAGAAAGACAGACACTGGGTGTGAGCCTCAGCCTTTGCCTTGTTCTTTTCCTTTCAACGTCTGAATAAAAAGGGAGTAAGGAAAAATGACTTCCACAGAAATAAGTGCTGCAAGATTCACAGCACAGCTTCTGCATTGGCTGTTCCCCAGCATCTTCTGAGCCTACTAAAGCACTCTGAGGTATTCAAGTGAAAACCATTGTAGAAATGTGTTTCTTTAATAAAAACCCTCTGTGCAGTTTACAGATCCAAGTTACAATGCACCCAAGGGCATTCTGTCTTCAGACAGCCCCCAAACTCACTTGTTTTGCTAGTCACATCATAGTCTTGTCCAAAGTGTCCCCCACTACTTCTCAGCTATTTCAGATGTCTCAAATCTCTCATAGAGAAGCAACTTTTTCCTCTTATAGGACATATATTTGCTTTTCTTTTTCCATGTAAAATATCACCTGGTGATGTTATTCCCATGTTTCCAGTCTCTAGATAGATGCATTTCTAGAACAGGAAGGATAGAAGTTGGCATAACATAGGATAAAGGCAAATAGCAACTGGTACACATCTGGATAAAGCCCTCAGGTAAGACTACAACGTTCAGTTCCTACAGAAGCAAGTGGTGGTATTAACCCCCCAGCTGCAGGTAACTCCCTGCAGGAATGTATATAGTATTAAGAATCTTCATCACTATATCAGAATTGAACTAATCCAGTGAACTTGTCAATCTGGCTGGAAAAAGAACAATAACAGAAGCAGGGAAACTGTTGAGGCATTTTATAACTGTTGTTACACTCTCTTGTTCCCCAACTCATCTGATATTCCCTTTTTCCTCCTCCTATTTTGGGATATGTTTTGTGATTCCTTCAATGTACTTCAATTCTGGTAGAAAAAGCTACTTTTAGCCCACACCACAGATGTTTCAAAGGCAGTAACTGACTCAAGTTGGTCTTGTGATGGAAACTGCATTGTAGCTTTACGTTGCCATGGCTTCTTCAGTTGACAAAATATTTGACAACTTCTAGGTCTTTCATAGCCCTCTTACCTCACACAGGGTGGGGGTGGCTTGAAGGACAAAAAGTGAAATGACCCTGTAGGAAAAAGGGGGTTGAAGACTGTGGCTGGTGGCCAACCTGAGGATAGACCTCAGGCTTCTGCTCTTCCTCCACTTGATGCAAGTAGGTTTTTCAACAACAAAACTCAGCTGATTCTAGTGAACGCTGATTCACACAGTTTGCAAGGACATGCTGGCTTCAGTGAAGCCGACTGAGACATTTTCCTGTGGTCCTCAGCAGAATTCCTGTCTGGGATGATATTTATAGCTGCTTCCCCTCCCCAAAGATATCAGAACCTAGCCATGCATCTGAGGGTAAGAACTTCAATCCAGTACTTCTGATCTACAGCCAGTGTATTGGCCACCAGCTATTAACTTCTGCTTGTTCCTCCTCTCCTCCTTTGAGGAAGGGGGATCTATCGAGCATCAATGTTTAATACTGCAGTGCAGCCCTCTGCAGAGAGGGAGAAGAATGTCTAAATTGGTTCCTGTCAGACGTAGGCGTTTAGTAACGTTCACCCTCTCTGCAGGCTGTACATCCCAACCAGAAGCTGGGCCCTGATCTTCCCCTGTTCTCCCCCGTAAAATATATTATTAAGCAAAAAAAACAAGACATCAGCAGAAAAAGAATCAGACAAAACATACCAGATACTGCTTCCTTCTGCATTTGCATCTCAGCCTTATTATGTCACCTGAACAATAGGAAATTGTCTGGTCTATTTTAGGGTGGCAGCTGCCTTGGTAAGCCCCAAATCTGACATCCTTAGCGTGGAACCCTGGGGAAATAGATTGGTTTAGGTTTCCTATAAATACTTCTTCAACCAACGTGAGACTAACAACATCTGCCCCAAAGCTTGATGTTGCAATAAATAGTGTTGAAGCACAGCTTTGGGAGGAACCTGACATGAGTTATTGTCTGGAAGGAAACAAATACAAACTTGGGATCTGGCCTGAGAGCTTCAAATGATGCAAACATATTTTAATAGAATTGGGTTGGAAGGATCCTTAAAGCTCACCCAGTTCCAACCCCCTGGCACAGGCAGGGACACCTTCCACTAGACCCCATTGCTCCAAGTCCAATTTGGCCTTGAACACCTCCAGGGTCAGAGCATTCACAGCTTCCTTGGGTAACCTGGTTTTTACCCCAATTTTACCTCAAAGATTATAGTCAGATATTACATAGCCTTCCAATCAGTCACAAGCACTCGTTCCCCCACAACTCCATAGACCTCTAGTTCAGCCACATGAGGATGAGCTGGAATACTTAAATTAAAGATTGCAACTTCACCATCCGTGGGAAGGCTCTCTGGAATTACTCTGTGAGGACAAATCAAATCATCTTCATTATGAAACTTTTGACAACTAGGAAAATTAAATGGGTATTTCCAGGGAAAAAGCTTTCCAGAACATAAGATCATCTTGGGGATCAAGTACACTCATCAGAGAAAGGTTCTCCCCAGGAACACAGGGTGCCCACCCCTCTTAGCTTAAAGTTAGGCAGAGGACACCTGGCAAAGGAAGGGGTCCCATCTCCAGGCTGCAGTGATTTAATGAGAATCCAGCCCACTCTTCTTTTGCTCACAGGTAACCAATGATTTGCAGGGTGCCAAATTTTGCTTCAGGTTTCACTCCCCAGCATTTGTAGATATTGAAACATCCACAGAGTCCCTTGTGCTGGCAGAAAACAGCTCTTCATTAAAATACAGGGTTGATAACTTATGGTATGTGGTATATACCCAGCCATTACATTTTTCCAACACAAATATTGTTTATTGCAATGGAAGATGTCCCTGCTGACTGCAGGGGGTTGGACTGGATGACCTTAGAAGGTCCCTTCCAACCCAAACTATTCTGTGACTTTATGATACATTATTTTATGATACACTCTAAAGCTAAAGAAGGGGAAGTGGGATGCAGACATGCCCAGACACGGAGCTGGATTTAGATCACCCCTTAAGGGTCAGCTCACTGATGAGGCTGGAAGGGATTGCAACAGCATTTTCTTAACCACAGAAATCTTTAAAATAGAGCTAACACGTGGAAAACTGGTGCTTTGCAGAGAAGCTGGATTTATCCCACATAGACATGCAAATGAAGCAATGCTGTAGTAGAAATAAGAATGGCTTCATTCCTCCCTGGGATCTGGCCACATCAGATTTGAGAGGAGCCCCAAAAAAACCCTTTTATAAAAAAAGCCTCAAAGGGGTCATGCAAGGCAATCCACCATCTCTGGATACATACTGCAGTGCCCAGCTGCAGCATTCCCTTCTTCTATTGTTTCTTAGGCAGAGGGAGGAAAAGAATGGTATCTCTATGCAGGGATCCCTGTCACTGCTTGCTTCCCCTCTATAGATTAATTTTGTCACCTCCATCACACCCCACCAGCTGCAGCCAGACTGATAGTAGGGAAGGACACTGCTTCTGCTTAATGCTATAGCATAAAGCCTAAGCTGTGAATGGTTAGAGTTGTCAGTTCTTGCACCTCAAATCAGGATCAGGATATTTTGTACTGCCTACAGAAAGACATAGAAAATAAATGGTTTAGTGTTCTTCTAACTAAGATTTTGGTCTGCTCCTCTAACTGGCACAGACGGGAAGATTTACAGCTAACAGCAGACACACAAAACTCTAAAGGACACCTGCAGAGGTATGCTTTAGGGAAAAGGTGCCTACAGGTATGCTTCAGGAGACCAGCAATCTCAGCATGTGTGCACAATGTCAAGTAAAATCAAAACCCACTAGTTACTATGATTTCATTACTATTCTGTATAGTTTCTTTCTGTATATGGATACATATTTCTGTATATATACAGAAATATATATGTGTATTTATCATTTCTAATCAGACCAAGGCTGTAGAGAATGACTACCTCCTCCAATGAGCTCATTTAATAACAAGAGTGAAAACAGCATAAAGAAGAGAAGAATCAGGACCAGAGTCTTTCAAACACTGATTACTTAGCAGCTAGTCAGTCCTGGAAAAGGTCACTGAACTAAGCTATTTATAAAGGAATACTGTAAACACTCAATTTTCCAATGTTAGGAGATGGACAAAAACATGTGCCTCTGCTAAATTTTATGCAACTACTCATTTAAGGCAAGAAAACAAACAGATGTATGTTTGCATCCTGAAAAGAGATATCCAAGCACAATAAAGGAAAGGTAAAAACATAGTTTTCCATTCCTCTGTCCAAACTGATGCACTTGTTGACAGCTGGGCTCTCTTTTCTGGCTAACTGAAGTGTCTGTGCAAAACATGACTCCTACATTAAGGCTGTTGGGCACTTCCCAGTACACAACTCTTCTCAGCTGGTTATAATTTTACTTACCAAGCATCAAACAGTTGGGCTGAAGTTTTCCATGCTGGAGGTCTGCTTCAGGATAGGATATAATGGTTTAAAATAGCTCATCTAGAAGCAGTTAGGCATTTCTTAGAACAAGGCTCAGCGAATACAGTTTTAAGGGGATATAATTTTCCCCTTTGAAAACAAAGTGTCCAATCACTTGTTAAAAAATTTTGTGACGCAACACTTTGGAGCTGGGCCTTGAAACTTGGTAGAGATGTCACAGCAGTGCATGCTTGTTGCCTGCACGTCTGCAGATGGATGTGTTAGTGCTCCTTATCCACACTGGGCACCAACCCCATGCAGAAGAGATGAGCAGAGCCTTCTCCATACTTGTCTCTCCTGAGCATCTATGCACCAGAACAAGAACTGAGAACAGTAAGGTCACCTCATTTGTGTCTGTGCTCCTCATGCCTCCACGGCAGCACAGAAGGGGCAGGGGTAAAAAAGCTGATTTCAGTGGCAGTGCAAGCAAAACTTGGCTGCTCCTTGCATCATCTCCAGCAGCCTGCGAGCAAGGCTGCACGTGCTGTTTGTGTGACAGCCCACTGAATCAGACCAGCAACAGGCTTTTTGTCTCCCTACATGGGTTCACCGGATAGCCGTGCCACCAACATTGCTGTCACAGGGCAGGGGTAAGGAGGCACCCGAGAACTGCAGCCTCTGATGCCCTGCTGGGAGGAACAAGGTCACGAGCTGGAAGCTTAGCAGGAATGCAAGGAGCAGGATGGGAAAGAGACAAATGGCAGTGTGGGGAGATGACAACAGGGAAAACCACAGACGGCAGAAAGATGAACAAAGGGGTTCACAACAGGGCTGCAGAGAACAGGGATGGAAGGGGTAGAAAAGGAGAAGGCACGTAAAGGAGCCAGTGATTATGTAACATCTTCCCCAAGGCACCTGGAGCCATATCTAAGCATCAACACTGCCAGCAAGTAACTGCAAAACCTCTGGCACAAAGGGTCCATCTCTGCCTTTGCCTTCCCATCCCTCCCTGTGGCAGACTTCAAACCAACTTCTCCTTCAGCCTTTTGATAGAAAAATACCGATATTGCCAAGTGAGCTTTATGGGGGGAAATAGCTTTTGTGTCTGGTTTTGGTTTCATACAAACATCGGAGTTCTTTGTCCTAAATCTGCACCGGACTGTTTAATGCTGTTGTTTTTCTTTGTCTCAGGTTTGTTTTGACAGGCAGCCAAAGTTTCCTGGAGCTCACCTGTAGCTTGATAGAGCACATGAAGCAGGGTGAGATAAGACAGTAAACTACCTCCAACTCCTCTCTTTCCCAGAAGTGTGGCACAGGAATCACAGCACATTTCTCTCCTTTACAGGGGTTGTGTGTGGAGCAGGAACCTTCTCAACTCAGGAAGCTGGAAGTGACAGAGTCAGTTAAGCGTTCTGGGTAGGAAATACAGAGTAATTTTCATCTTTCCATCTCTTCCTCTGAGGTTCCATATAGAGCAAGAAATTCTCCAACTCCGGGCATCAGAAGGGGAAAAAACCACCATGAACAAAACCAAACTAAAACTTCAAACCCTCCCTAACTAACCAGCATACAAGCTGAAAAAGCATTCCCTATCCAGCACTGAGACCTCACATCAAGTGAAACCCTCTAAAGCCTGCATCTGACATCTGCTCAGCCTTCTTTGATGAAAAGCTTCCTCCAACTGCTGGTTAAGCAGCAGTCGGCCTTGGAGCTTAAGTAGTAACAGTTACTGCACCAAATGGGATCCCCAGTTCAAATTCCAGTCATGAAGCAGCTAACTACAAATGTTTAATCTTTAATTTTTGCCACTAAATGCACATTGGAAAGTTCATATCCAAATTAACTTTGGAAACAGAATTAACAAAATGTCAAACTACAGTTAGGAGTGGTGGGATGGAAGTTGCACCTACAAGCTCAATGCATAACAATGCATACCTCAGGCAAGGGTGATGATGGTGCCTCCCCTACTTTTGTGATCACATACCACTTTCACCCCCAGGCATGATAACCATGTGCTGCCCAATCCGTCAGAAATCTGGCATTTTAAACTGTTCTACTTTTGTGACCTGAATCGTCTCTCACTAATGTCCTTTCAGCTACAATAAGAAATCCTGCTGAGAAACTTCATCCCAAGAATGGAGGCTTATTGAGTACATCACTAAGCTAATTCTTCAGCAGGGAGACATGGAATAGACAATCCACCTGACTGATTCCCTTCTGCTCTGCAATGACTAATCATGCTGATACTAGAAGTGACCTTCTACAATTGCCAAAAGCAGGCAATTCCTCCAGTCCCTGAACTGTGGTGATCCTGTAAGGAAGGTGCAGCAATCACCATAGCAGTTACAGATTTTTGTTTGCATGCCTGCATTTCACCACATTCATTTGTGGGTGCTGACAGAGCTAAAGTAGGTTTTACTTTCCCTTAATCCCTAAAGCAGAAAGATTGCCCTAAGGAAGCCTAAGCAACTTGTTCTAATTGAGGTCATGGTGTGGACTAAAATATAACAGACCAGACCAACTTAATAAAAATGAGTAGGATGGGGAGAAAGTTCTGCTGGCCAAATCCCAGCAGCAGCATAGCAACAGAGGCAGTTTCTGCACCCTGTCTGTGGGATGCCCCGGAGTTCTCACTACCTCCCTGACAGCATCCCACTTTGATGGTACACATGAGCAAAGATCTATCCCTGAAAGGTAACAAACGCCCTCTTCTTCCCTCTTTATTCACCATGTAGTCATGCTTAGAATAACAGTCTTCAAACCCTTCAAGGACAGAGGATTACTATACTCAGTCAATAAGGACAGACAAAGGCAATTTTTTGGCTAAGTACCCTTGTATAAACCAGCTATTCTGCTTTGTGCTCCCCTGGTAGGAAAGGGGTCTTCCTATTTCACTGACGACTGCATCTCTTGCAGTTTCTGCCATCAGTCTGCAAACAACCCTTGCAAACACCACTTTTTCAATCCATGGCATGCAGTCTGTTGTAACTCAGTAAACCTACTGTTCCAAACACTTGTAAATGTTTACAACAGTCACATCAAATGCTTTCAAAAGCACAAAGCAAAATCCCCTATCTAGACATACCCAGCTCCTAGAAGGAAACATCATTGGGTCCTGATGTTAAACAAGCATACATCTCTCCTGGGCAAAGCCTATAAACATAAGGTCTGAACCCTCTTCTCTCTCCTACCCACCCCTTCAGACACTTAGGAAATGCATATTAACGCCATAGCTTTTTGTTCCTTCCCCTATTGGTCGTCTTCTGGTTTTACTTATATAAGAAATACAAGTTTCTGATAGCATAAAATGCTTCAGATAATGAGAACAAAATCAGCCTCCTTTGAAGGACAACTATTTTCCAGCTGCCTTCACCCAAATACCAGAAACTTAGCCCTGGTTCTGCGTTTCCCATTATCTGTGAGCTATAGTGAGGACATTCAATGAGGTTTCTCAAGCAAACAGAAGTGCTTACATTCAGTCTCTTCCTCTGCTCATCAGGGAACCTTAGATCCTCTACAGTGCCGAAGTGATTCCCACTTTCCCTGAACTCACACAAGTCAGAAAGAAAGGGTGCAAGCTTACTTAATTTCTCCCACCTGTGCTGCTTCTGAGTGAATTTGCCTGGTTCAGTCAAAACTTGAACACCCCCTCCCAAAGAAGCACCCAAATGTCTTGTTCATCTGGGTTTTTCTTCCATAACCAGCCTCTCAGTGCAGAGCGATTCTGGCCATTTCTTAGACAAGTGCCCGAGTTTCTTTTTGCAGTAACAAATCAGGCCACAACACCCTTTCCAACTGAGCAGTATACAGAGCAGCCTGTACCAAACTGTATTTCAGGTTCTTGAGAGAGAAATGTCATGTTTAAGAGGCACAGACTGCTGTTTCATAGTCACCTCCTTTTTAAAAGGAGGAGCTGCAATGCAAACTTAAGCAGATCACAGCTACAGTAACGTCAGAAAGAGACAATGGAATGGAAGTGTCCTGTGAACAGGGTTAATAAGGTCTTCCTTCACATCGCCTTTACCCAGAGCAGGATGTTCAGTCCTATATCATTCTCAAACAACCTCTGCCTAGACTTGGGGATGAGAGAGATGATAATGTCACTAATACCATGCTAGAAGGTCCCTTGCCTAGTGACAGGCTGGCATCAGGCTGCAGCAATATTACTTAGAATCACAGAAATCCATTCAAATAAGTACAACCCTATTAGTGAACAAACAAAAGGCTGGAAGGCAAATGTGACATTTCTCCCCTTATACTTACTTACACGTACCAGAAATCCTTACACCAGAGAGAGGAGGTAAGGGAAGTAACTATGAGACAGGAACATCTCCATGTGGTCTGAATGAGGCTCATCAGAAGGTGTTGAATGTTTTTGCCACATAATAAGTGATAAATCAGGCAGGAGCTCATTTTCTTTGGCCATAGTATTTCAGATTTCCTGAAAGAGGAAAAGGCTTACACAGTGACACTGTCAATCAGGTCATACTCCTCCTCACCACCCTTTTAAAGTCATTGGGCAGTTTTAACTCCAGCTGATGAAGCAAGGAGCCTCAAAACTGCTGAGTTCTTTAACGTCCTGCAAAACTAGGGCCAGATTGGAGAGTCACCCTTATCAGTGCCCTGAGCAAACTATAAAGTCTGAAACATTTCCTCCCTGTCAGGCACAAGCGACTCCACAAAGCCCTCAAGATCCACAGGAAACCAAGCTCCACCAGACTTGTTTTTTAGTTTACTATTGCTTTGCTAAAGAAGTGAAGGCAGGCCCAAGAAGAAACACCACAGACTACTTTTGGTACTGCAATGCCACAAGTCAGGTTTCTCGTCTAAAATAAGGTTGATTAAACAGCTAGGCTCTTCCCCAGCCACCTATTGTACCTGGCAAGACATAAGGTTGTGTCTTGAACTGCAGCTTCATCAGTTCCATTCCTGTTAACCCACTGATGATTTGCTGACATTATTTCCTACAGCTCAGGCACAAATCTGGTGAGACAAGCTTGCCCTGTACGAATAAGCCTCTCTCAGGTAACCATAGCCAGCCTCGAGCAAGTGTAATGCTACCTTTTCTAACAGAGCCTCGAGATACGCCATTTCAAAAGCTCTCCTGAACATCGATGGAAAGAGTAAGTAGAACATTTTTTCAATCCATAAACACACCATCCAATCTTTTTGTCTTCCCAGAGCTGTGTTTTGCTGAAATGGCTGTCAGCAGCTTTAATGAAGTACTTCAGTCCAAACTTGAAGTACTTCAGTTACTTCAAAACTTAAGCACACCTACAGTGCAACTACAGGATGAGATCATAGCACAGGAAATGTAAACTCTAATGCAGGTAATGTCAGGCTAAAGTTACAGCACCCCTGCTAGCCCAAGCTGCAGCCGAAAGCACAAGTTCTGAGGTCTCCATAAACACACAGTGGAGTCTGTTATGCACTGTAATTTCCTTTCTACCTTGTCTGCCTCTGACAGCATAGGCTCACCAACATGTGCCAGGCACAAGTTCACTGCAGCAGCACTTTTGCTGTGCCAGCTATGCCTCATTTAGGAATACAAGGCTACTGCAGTAACACCAAATAACATTTAATGCCAAATAGCAATGTCTTCTCTGCTGCTAGCTGTGCAGTAACCAATCATCTTGCTCCCTACAGATAAGTTATCTGCATTCACACACAAAGCGTCTCAGGGAGGAGCAGTCAAAATTTATGAGGCTAAACTCTCCCACAGAGCCAGCAAGGTGATACGGAACAGCACACAGGCTAAAGTGCAATCCAGAGTCTACTGGTTTAAAGCTGCAGTGCACTTGCTTAAGTCTCAGAGACTTTTAATGAACTTACCTCAGTAGTGTTTTTCAAATCATAGGCTTTTGGGAAAGTAATCTTTAACATCTCACTAACATTCTACCGAAACAAAGTCTTAAGAGTGAGTCAGAAAAACCTCCTCAGGCTCCATTACACCAATATGATCCTCCCACCCCAGCTCTTCAGCTGCAGCTTATGAAGTTGACCAGCTGCTACCAGAAGGCCTCTCCTGAACACGTGCACACAAAGAAAAAAGATCACAGAATTTCAGATATACAAATACCCAACTCCTCAATTCCCAATTGATCTTCAAGCAAAAACTTCCTATTTTTGCAGAAGTTATGTTCGGCACCCAGAATTCCACTAAATGAGCCACTTCCAGGATTTATTTTCTCTTTAACAGCAGCAAATTGAAGGCATTCAAGTGTCCAAGTGGTATACGCATGAAGCTGTACTTAGCACGTCCCAAAATCAACAGTACACTTCTGTCACCTATTCAGAAAGAGATGCTCATCACCAGCTTGTAGAAATGCAGTGATGTACTCAACGAGGTAGGGAATGGACGACAGGTTATACCATTCAGCTGACAGACCCATGAAAATTACTCAAAAAGAATGGCAAATACCAATTCAGGACAAAACATACTTTATTGTACTGTAATGTCAGAAGTACAAGAAAAGTACTGCAGAGAACCATGCTAATGAGGCTTTAAAGGTCTGTGAAGGACAGAAGTACAAGATAACGGGGTACTACTGTACTCAGTGCAAAAACAGATTCATTTGAGGCACAAGTACACGATCGTTTAAGCAGCTTGATTCAAGCACAGCTCTGGTATGATCTACTCTGTTCTCTTTCTATGTGACAATTCTATAAGAAAGCTACTTTTACATGAAACAGGCAGTAGGTACAAGTCAGGGGTGTCCAAATTGCCACTTGGTGACAAAAAAATAATAAAAGAAAAATACCCTGCATAGTCACCCTCCACATTTTAACATCAGATATGGAGCTGTGGCTAGGGAAGAAATATACTCTGAAAGGTCAGAGCCCAGATCTGTTTGGCTGGGTGGAGGGCTTTTTCCCCTCTTCTAAGCCTGTGGGTAACTTACTTCATGTTGACCACAGTTTATCCAATGAGTACAAAAGAAAAAGAAGCATCTTTAGAAGGAATCATATATATCTAACATTCAAATACATTTCAGCCCTTGACATCTTAACTTAAGACAGAACAAAAGTGTTTGGGCACCCTTGAGTCAAGTTGATGAAGAGCATTTTTGCTAAAAAGGCAAGCAAGATCACGGTTTCAAACAGAGCTGACCTCTACAATAAGAAAGCCGGAATCCAAGTCACTAGTTACTACTAGGCTGACATGTACTGCTGCCCAGAAAGATAAAAATGGAACATCACAATGAAAAAGGTTCAACAAAGTTGAAAGATAAGTTTCAACACCAGAAGCAGCATTTGAAAACAAGCTGTTTAAGTTAATCTTTTCAAGAGATGCAGATTGCATAACTCTGGGCATGAACAAACATGCTGGCAATCTTTTCCTTTTACACAGCAGCTGTGTTTAACATAGGAAGTTCTGGGTTTAAAGAAAGCTACTTGAAGAATTAAAGATTTGCAACTCCCTGTCTACTGACTGAGTTTAGTAGAGCAGCGAAAAGAAATCACTACTGAAACAGTAGTTTCTCAGTGGATCCCTATCATTACAAACACAGCTTGAATCGTAAGCAACGCAAGACTAAACAGACAACTATTATATTATTACTATGCTTATAAGTTACATCAGTTAAAGTTAAAAAAAGCCAAGCAGTTTTGCCCTATTTCAAGAGTATTTTCCAATCAACACCAGTTTACTTCGTGAATGGGACTTCACAAATAAACAAGGAATGGTGACATCTTTGGGTCAAGAATGACAGGAAATAATGAGCTCTGTGCTACCAATCAACCTCAACAAGAATATGGCACAAGGGCCAGCCCAAGCTGTACCAACACTGAACCTTTAGCACTCAGCACAAATTCGGATCTCTTTACTTTAGCTAGCAGATCAGGTCAAAAGACTGGGTAAAAAAGAAACCCAAAAACAAAACCAAAATAAACCAAAACCACTAACTAAAAACTTAACTCCAAAATTGGAATATAGTTTTTAAAACAATCGGTAGTTTTAAAATAACTTTATGCTGACATCAGTTTGTGCAAACTAAAAGAAACCTCATCAAATTTCTCTCCAACAAAAGACAAATCCCCCAAATGTTTTCATTTTAGCCCACTGTATCTGTAGATACAATCTCAAATCCAACAGATGTAAATGCAAGAGAGAAAAATTTACAGCATCTGCACAACATTCTTTCTACAACGAGCTGCTGGAGCGAAAGTAAAATATAAAAGGAATAAAGAAAGGAAGGTTCCATCTGAAATACTCTCACAATCTTTCCCACTCTGTAGTCCATGAATCCGACTCTGATGCTAAGGTGACAGTGTATGTAAGCAGGTTTTTTTTGATGAATTTATTATTTTTGAGTTTCAATTGAAGAGAACCTGAGAAGAGACTCAAGTCTCTTCAGGAATTGTCAGATGGAACATGCTCCTCAAATCCTTCGCTCTCTCGGACCAATGCTCTTTCCAGGATAACACGACCTTCCTTGTAGCGCTGGCTGTCTTCAGTGGCAAATTCATAAATCCAACCCAGTTTGCTGTTGCAGTTCTTGCAGCTCACGTCTCGAACCATGTGGCGGCCAGTGAGCATGACCCGATCCTGAACTTCACTGTACTGCAGATTTACCACCTGTTACAAACATACAGGGACACGGAATAGAGAGGATTAGTCTGCCCAGAGCAAAGGTTGGTAACAATGTCCATGACTATCAGCATTTTACAAGAGCCTCTGGCACTGCACATGAACTGAAAACTGCAGTGTAGTAAGTCAACAGCCCTTGAAAATCTGGTTGTGAAGGTAACACTTCAAAGATGCACTTCACAGGGATGTATAACACACTGTTTAACCAAGACACGAAATGCTATCACAAGAAGTACTAGAGCGCAGAGTACCTTGTTCAACTAATTGGCATTAATCCACTTGTTAATATATGCAACCCATTTTTAGCAACTGATGTGATCAGTTATTCACAGAAGTGAGAACCAAATTATTCAGAGGTACTTCTTTAAAAGTCTTCAGGTGCATTTGAAATAATCGTGTAAGAAAAAGCAGGCTGAGAATGTAGGCATTAAACTTGCACCTATTTTTGTGCGTGCTATCTCGGCAGTTTAAAACACCACAGAACCAGGATGCATAATTAGCTGAAAAGTTACTGTTAGAACTACACCCAAACTGCTGATAGGCAGTAGGATTCTGAACGATGGGTCTGTGCTGCTCTCTCAGTCTGCCACCTGACTGCACTCATTTTCTCTGCTCCAGATGTAAAGTTTTTGTGTGCAGAAATGTAAAAAACCCAAACTGCTGTGATTAAACCCCACTATTTAACACAAGAAAAATTCAAACCCCAGAATCCAGTGCGTATTGGGTGAAAAAGTATATAGATGCACAGTTCTCTTACAGCTATGCAGCCCAACACTTAGAGACATATACTACTGAAAGGATCAGCATACCAGAAATCCCAAGGCCAAGCACAGTTAAGTGAAGACACTACTGATGCCTCTATAGAATCTGCCAATCACCAAAAGGCTTTCAAGAAAAAACCCAAACCAACACACCCCAATGATGACATGACCAGGAGCTTTGTAAGGAAGCATAAGATGATCACTGTTTTTTCAGAGTGTCAAACAGAGGGGTTAATAAATAATACTACAATTCAGGTTTTTAGGTGTGTTATTAACATTATTCTCAGCTTAAAGCCAACACACACCACTGTACCAGCTTCTAGGAAGAAAATTAACTGTATCCCAGCCCAAACGAGGACACTTCCATATTTCAGTCGGTTGAACTAATCAAATATGATCAATTTAAAAAAATATTCAACTAAACAAGAGTATTACTGCCTGTAAAAGAGACTACAGTCACCTAAAGCTGACAAACTACTGTTAGTTTAAATGCATTTTGGAGAATTGAACAGAATACGACCTAGACTTTAACAGACTAAAACTGAAAATGCCTTTGAAACACTTTGATAGACCAAAAGATAATCTCACAGTAAATCTGGGGTTCATATTACAGAAGTCTCCAAAGTCAAAACTCCATGTATTTTGCCATGATACCTCTATACACACAACCCTCTTTACAGTCTTTCTGTATTCTGGAAAACTAATTTAGATAGCTTGCCATTGATAGTAAATGCCTGATTTGACTTCAAAGACTGCAGGATAGGACAAAATAAAGATTAAAAAATTAAGATGGTAATTATACAACATTTTAGCCAAGAAGCTTTTTAGTTTTGATGACAGATTCATTTCCCACCAAGTCATTTTTCAAAAGCAAACAGTAGTTCCTCCTGAGCGTCTTACCAACCTTGTTAAAAAGAAAGGCTCTTCCCGTGGCCCCTGTAAAACGAGTGGAGATGAGCTCAGAACGATTGGTCAGAATAGTGTCGCAGTTTGCACAGGAGAACAGGCGAGTGCCACCAATGTGATCCAGAAAAATTCTTCCCATTTTTAGAATTTACGTAAGTTTATACTCAAAGACCTGAAAGCAAAAAGAAAGATCACATACATGTAAACCCAAAAAAACACTGCAGGGAAAAAACAACCACTGCAAACACCCCACATACATGGCAGAATATTCTGCAAACTAATTCAGATAATGATTGCAGAGGTTCCTTCTTTCACAGATGAATTACTTACATAGATGAACTTACAGACTGCATTACTTTACATAGATGAACTTACAGACTGCATTCACCCTTTCTCACCAAGACAAGTTCTTTCCCAAAACACTCATCTTACCAGTAAGATGACACACCTAGATACAAACTAATTACAATAAATAAGCAAACCATGAACCAAAACCTTTAAAGTATAGTTCAGACACTTGCAGAACACTTCTGGACCTCACAGTCCTTAAACTCAAAAGCTTCCACTTCTTTCCTATTTTCTTTTTAATATAATACTGAAATTCCCTTTCAGTATATTCCCAACGACTCACTCATCTTAGTCAGCACTGGGAAATGAAGCACAGAGAAGTACACTGAGTCACCAAGGCAATTATGGTTTAATTGTCCCAAGTCACACACCCCCCTCTTTTTAAAATATGTATTTACTTTGTCACTTCCCCTAAGCTTTGCAGAATTTCTGATATGCAACCACACAACAAGATGCTTCAGTCTTCATAGCAGACTGGGTTACTGCATTGGGCCTGACACTTACTGTTTTTATATACATAACAACATAGGAAAGGTTTGGATGCTATTTCACATAACAAACAACCCACCCAATCTTTACACCAGGCAGTTTGTATATACAAAGCTTTCTAATATATATTTAAAGCTAATGTATATTTAAAGCTTTCTAATCTAAAAACAAAATATTGTATCATTTACCCAAGCTATTTCTGAATCATCATCACTGAACTACCTGAAGAACTTCAGCAAGCAGGAAAAGAGAGCTTAGAAATTTGTATCAGCAGACCAGCAGTATCTAATAAACAAATCACTGCTTAGGAAAATTAAAGTATCTCACCAACTTCATAGCAACTACATAGATTACTCACAGTTAACTAGCGAGTAGGCATGAAACATATCAGCTGAAAAATCACAAAGGATGAGATAACATGACAAAGGAATTCAATTATTACGTTATTTTCATTTCAACTGCTGAAATTTTATGACTAGGCATCTGTAGTTAAACAAGTTAAATATACCTCCATTTATGCTTCAGATGTGGAATCAGAAGAGAGTATTGTCTCTGCTTTTGTTATGCACAGCAATGCAAAGTAAATCTGACATGCTGCAATATTAAAATCGTGTGGGTTTTACTTCTCAGAGCAGGAGACAGGGTGCCATTCAGAGAGAAATTAATCAAATTTTGTGCTTGTCAAATTGAATCTTCTATGTCAAATGGCTTTAAGGAGCACAAATACCTAAATTAAACCCATTTCAAATTTCAGGGGATCGGTTTCTTAAAGCGTACTCTGACATGCACAAAGCAAATGGACTAAAACATGCACCTGCACACATGAAACTTAAAAACACCATTATTACATGTAAAAATCATGACACTGACAGAATTTTTTTCCAACTGCTTTCTTTCATCACTTTGTTTTCTTCCAGTGTGCAGCAATAATAAGGGGTCCTAGCATTGAATAGGGTGATTCTAGCACAACTTCCTTACATTCAGATTTTTTGTATCTTTGTTAGTCTTTCGTATCCCATCGGAAGGATACATAAAAATTCAACAGAATGGAATGCTGTTTTCCTTTAAAAGTGCTATGACACCCATTTTTCTTCTTGGGAGGATAAATAAAACAGGTCTTGAGTTTGACAAAAATATCTCAAAGACTTAGCTGACTGTAAGGGTGCACCTCCTTGTGACTCCACACAAAACATGGAAGTGCTTTCCTTCAATTTCTCTAAGCTTTACACCTCTCTGATGTCTTTATCTTTAGCAGCAAGCAAAGGGAAAAGAAAAAATAAGATGTGAACTGTGACAGCATGAAGGAAAATCAACAGACAATAAGTGTGAATAAATAGTATCAGTCAAAGTCTCCAACCAGAAGAAACCACAAAGACAAGCAATAAAGGCAATTGTGACAGATATGCCCATGAGGCACTTGGCCTAGCTCCACGTGCCATCCTTACTAATTTTGGATAATGCTATTTTTGTGTTGACTGTGTTGTGGATTAAAAACAATTAACTGATCATAAGTTACTGTAAATGTGGAATCAACATCCAAAAGGGTATTTCTTTCAGGCTAAACACAGTGCACACCCCTTCAGTATTTCTAGAAGCCAATATAAAACAAATCCAAACACATCCCGCTCTTTCACCAAGAGCAACACAAACACTAAGCTTGGTAAGTGATGAGAACAGATCCATTGCACAGACCAACCTTGCAAAGCATGCCACTTTGAAAAATATGCATCTGAACACTTAAAATGCAAACACATTTTCTACCTAAAAACAGAATTCATGTTACTGCCCCTGGAAAACCAGTAACCCAGAGTCACTAAACCCAAAATGTAACTACTTCTGAAGAGAATGCGAGTGTAATTCTTACAATCAAGTTAGAAGTCATAGCATCATAGAAATGCATCACTTCTGGATATGGCATTATGCATGGACTGAACTGCTGAGTCCTGAAGATACTGAATCTTAAAACAAATGCACAAATAAATACGTTCAAAGACTTCATGCTGAAAAACCTACCTAGTAATATAAGGCCTACGTTCTTCAATTATTTATATCTCACCAAAAAGCTGAAAGTAACCTCACCAAGTATCTAAATGAGAAAAAACTGCCAGTAAAACTTGGGTCCCAACAGAAAGACAAAGTGAGATTCATCTGACCATGAGAATTCAGATTAAAGTTACAGCAGAATCTAACAAACCAACTGGTACTCAAACAATGGTCTTCAAAATACAGTGCATAAGAAAACAATGTATTCCTTAAATGAATACTCATTCAAAAATTTGGAAAATTAAATCCTACAATAGGCATTATAACAGTCAAAACAGATCAGATTTTGAGTTGGGGTTGTGCTTTTAAGACAATGCTAAAATAACGTAATCCTACTAGAGTATCTAACTTCAAAGAACAACCTCTACACTTAACTGGTCCCTGGTAGATTTCGGTCAAAGCAAAAAGCAGCCTACAACTATGACTAGCTCTTGGTTTTGATGGCTACAGGATATCAATGAATTCTTATGGGTCCAGCTGAAATGTCTTTGCTCACAGTAGTAAAAAGCAGGAAAACAAAGTTACAAACTGACAGCTGGTAGGGCAATCTCTGAATGCTGCGTTTGATCATGGATTTTCTAAATGACAAGGAACTTTTGCTTTTTCCTCTCATATAAGGTAGAGAAGTTAACTTCAACTTGGAATCATTTCACACTCTTCCCTCCCCCCCTTTTCTTCCCCAAGTTAAAACCATAGTATTCACTTATAAGACCAACTCAGAAGGTACTTGGTTCAGGTGAAGACTGTTCTCTCCTAATGAGATTTGTTCTCTCCTAAAGATCTTGAATCTTGTAAGGTAGAACTCACCATATAAAAAGCACTGCAGAACAAGAGAAAGCAATTTTCCATTGCTCCCAGGCTCGTATCTTTTGCATAGAGAAGAGATGTGTACAAAGTCACCCAATATAACCATGCAATTTTTTTTCCCTATACTTTTTACTTCCTATGTAAAAGGTGTGGGCGTCTATTTATGTTCACACATACATAAATGATCTGAAAAAAGCCACTTATAGGCAGCAGTGGGAAGGCTCTCTTAAATGAAGACAACCAGAAGAACTGCAAAACAGTAAAGCATTTCTAAAGCTTAAGATCCTCCAATTAGGGGGAGGAAAATGCAAGCAGCATACTCAACCATTCATCCACTCCTTCTACACTTAAAATCAGACAAAATAATTTCCACTGGTTCTGAGCTCCAACCAGGTTCCCTATTGCTAGTTACAATCCCAGAAAGTGACACTACCATGTCACACAAATTCCATCATGCTACTAACAGAACTTTCAGTGGACAGGAATCTTGGTTATTCACAAAACCGTATGCTGAGGAAAGCGCAGAGAATGGTGTGAGGGTTTTCGACCTATGATTTCACCTTTTAAGTCAGCTAACCATTTTTTGCTGGGTATGTGCCAGTGATGAAGTCCTAGTGATCCCGCCTTCACACGAACTACCAAAGACAAACCATAATGTTAAATTAATGGCTCCAATTTTTCTACATTGGAGATGTAAGGCAGACTTATGCTAATGAGATATAAAGTATCTACCACTTGTCAAATCTACACACTTCAAAGAAACAGGTATTTTTAGGAACTGAGAGATGATGCCAGTGTGTCATTAGTAGGCACCAGCATTTTTGACAGTATCTTTAGTTGAATAATCAATGGTAGCTCAAATTACTCAAGATAGTAAGGCTTGCTGACAGGGCAGTATTCTGACAGTACAAACCTTAATACCACTTCCCAGTCATCCCGTGAAACATTTCCTGCCTGCATGCTTCTCCCAGTGAGTGCATGGACAGACAGGAAACACAAGCACCATGGTTGTGTACTACTATACATATTCCTAGAGCAGTACGCTCTCAAGCTTCCACCTGTTTTTCAGCACTGATTTTGGCAACACTAAGCAACAGCTGTCAAAGAGCTCACATTCAATAGCTTTGTCTACTATCTGCATACAGAGCTGAAACCACCTGAAGCACTACTTGGTTGGTATTTGAATTACCTAACCTGCCTACCTTCACAAGCAATAAAGAACGAAAAAGCAACACAAAGAATTATTTATTAACATTTTTTAAACTAACAGTCAGTGTTTTCTTGTCCCAGAATGCATCTCTTGAAGACACAGGACCATCAGTGTTTTGCAGAGCCAGGAAGCACTTTCCATATACACACTGGACTGTAGATATTTCAGTGTTGCTTCAGCACCATCTACTGCATCTCAGATCTACAACAGAAAACAGCTACTAGTTAAAGGACAAAAAACTGTGACAGCCTCTCTTTCACCATTTCACTGACTAAAGACATTCTCCTTTACATGGTGAGCCAGTAAGCACTTTCAGTGCCTTGAAGAAAGGCTGTGCATTCCCCTAGGTACAGTAAAACATTCTCAAGGTGTACTTACTCTGGAAGCAGGCTTAAACTTCATCTTCACATGTCAGGAACTGGGCTTGAGCTTCCTCTTCTCACCTTCATGGACAAAAGAGGAAAAAGAATACTTAGCACAGCTATACAAGATCACACATTAAAGAATCACTGAGTAAGCAAAAAACCCCAACCAACAAACTTGCTCCTTACCTGTGTGGGTTTCCTCTGCTCACAATTGGGGGTGCATCTGAAAATACAGACGTTGTCAGCCTCTTAGGAGGTCTGAGATTCAACCATCTGCCACAGACTTATGTGGCTGTTGAAGGAAGCGGGGCACAGCCTCTGGCCTCTGCCTACATGCAGAACTTGTTATCAAAGCACCACACACAGCCAAATGTGAAGAAAGTGAACCGGAACAGTATGCCATGTTCATTAGAATCAACCAGCTACTGTAGCAAAGATGACTGAAGAGGCTTTGGCAACGCAATGAAAGCTGTGCCCAGAAGCAGTGCAGAGCACACGCCTAGAACAGGCCCACCCAGCAGGATGGAACTGCATTTGTGCAAGTTACAGTAGTGTAATTTTCTACTGCAACTCAGGTTTTTTTCTAGGTAAGTCAAAACCTTTGCACTGGGATACTGGCATTTCAGTATGTTAACATAACACACCAGTGTACACGAACACCTAACACAGGGTAGTTTGCTTGAAGTTTACAAGGAGCACAGCCACACAGGTGGGTGCTTGTTTCTAATACAGCCCCCATATCTCAGCATCTCCCACATAGTCACTTATACCCCACAATATTCTGATTAGATAACATATAAAAATATTAGCTTACAAATGGTATCAAACTAAGATTTTCTTTCCCACTACTACACAGAGTCCAAAAGCAACAGGTATTCCTGCTTCCCCGTTTCTTTTTCTCTTCCATTTTCCCCTTCCCTTCCTGCCTCCCCTTTCCCTTTCCTAAGAGAGGAAAAGGTGAACCTCTCAATTCCTCAACTGTTTGTAAGAAAGCTGCATTTCCTGGTTTTGCAGTAAATTTATTCTTACTCTAATTAACAAGACAACTTTTGCCTATTAATTCATTCTTCAACTTGCAGACAGCTATATCAATTCAGATTTTCTCTTTTCATTGATTTCACTGCTGTAGCAATACAAATCTTCATCCAAAGACACCACTGATTTCATGAGTTACAAACAAAATTTAGAGAAACAGTGAGAAGACGATGTGCATTCAAACTCCCATACAAACCACATCCAACTGCCAAAATACGCTAAGTGCATCTCACCAAGAAATTTTTATATTAACTAGGAAATTCCTAAATGTAGCTCAAGGCTCCAAAAGTGAGGAGCCTTGCTATCAAATATCCACAGTGGACAGGCGCTTCCTCTACATACACAAGTTATTTTTAAGTTAAATCTTGCTTAAGGGAATTACATATTGCTGCAAGAGCTGAGCAACTCAAGATTTCAACATAGGTCAAATGATTGCAAACAAATATGAACCAGTGACCTATCTTGGACAACACCACTTCAAGCTTGTGATGACTACCAGAAGAGGGAACGCTAAATATATATATATATATAAGACATATATATTTGTATGCATGCGTACAACTCACTGTCAGATGACAAGTTACAAATCTCACCTACTCTTGTCATCCTCCCTACCCGGCTTTGAAAGGCATGCTTGGCAGCAACATCTGAAACTCACTCATCATTAAAATCTCCATATAAACAATTAGATCTGAATTCCATAAACTAAGGGCCTCCACAGCTACGGAAGTGAAAGTACCAGCTGACAGAAGCCTCTACACAACATCTCTAAAGACCAGCATTAGAAAAAGAGTAACACTTGAAAATGGGCAGTTTCGTTTGTCATAAACATTACTTCAGTTCAGCTGTCCAGAATGAGTCTATATATAAAAGGATTATATATAGCTGTTACATAGTTTTATATATAGCTGAACCAGCCACATGAGGGAATCTTTACCACCACCAAGTAAGTTGTTCCCTCCCTTTCTGCCATCAGTCACAACCATTATTAACTAACGGCTAACCAATTGCCATTAGTTGCTGACAACAAGAGGTGCTCTAGGACAATTACCAATCCGAGAAAAGCCATGGCCTGTGTTTCTCCCTCATGAGACTTGGGTATTTTCTTTGTTGTTCCTTCAACCTAACCCTAACACCATGTTTATGTAAAGAAAAATAATTTATTAACTTCCAGCACTATATTATCCAAAACCCAGCCTTTATTCTTAAATAAGCATGCTGGATCCATCTAATGTGTATCTGCTTGCACAGTACAGCTGAGATGTGTACACAGAGTAACAGATCAACAGACAGATGACAGTCTCTGCATTCCTTTTTGGCTTTGACTACAACCTTTTCCAGAGCTAAAACGTACCTTCACAATCATGGAATCAACTGAGATCACCAAGTCCAGCCATTCCCCAGCACTGCCAAGGCCACCACTAACTCATGTCAGTACGCGCCCTGTCTTACACAGCTTGTGAACACTTCCAGGAACGGTGATTCCATCACTGCCCTGGGCAGCCTGTTCCAATGTTTCAGTTCCTTGGGAATCCACACTTGCACCGTCAAAACCAACCCGAAGAGCTGACGGGCTCACTGCTGAAGAGCCGCGAGCACCTCCGTCTGCGAGCAACCACCACCGGGCTTCCGACAACCGCCTTCAGTGCGAGTCACCCCCGGCAGGCAGACGGGGTTACCGAGGGCGGCTGCGGCGACGAGCCAGTCCCCACGGCGCAAGCAGCACCCTATCGCTTCAGAAAACGCCCAAGCGGCCCTGCCACCCAACGTGTGGCGCCGCGGCTGCCCCAACCGGGCAACCACAGGGGCTGGCAGGGGGCGGGGGGGAACTGACCTACGCTCTGGGAGCGGCAGGACCGGCGCCGGCCTTCGTAACGCTCCACGGCCAGGCCGGCAGAGGCGACGCGAACCCCGCACCCTGAGCCGGGACGACCCCCGCTCCACACAAAGCCCCG
>JAOEHY010008868.1:0-49732 GCA_025447955.1 Psilopsiagon aurifrons
CCCTGCCCATGGCAGGGGGGTTGGAACTGGATGAGCTTAAGGTCCTTTCCAACCCTAACTATTCTATGATTCTATGAAAACACCACATATTACTGCCTCTGCTCTCTCCACTGAGGCTGCGATGGTACAATGAGCCAGGACAAATGGACCACAGTTTGTCAGGGTAAGCCTGAAATTAGCCTCAAGAGAGAGGCTTTTTTCTGGAAACAGTGTTTATTCCAAGTAGCACATTGAGTACATGCATCGGGAGGGCATTTTATTCAAAACGGAATGCAAATTTATTGTTTTTGAACCCCCTTAGGCTCCATTTTGGTATGTAAAACTGTGACCAGATTTTCTGACTGATGGAAAGTCTTGCTGCTGAGTATGCTTTGGAAGTCTGACTGCTGCCATTTAAGAGCCTTTACAACTTCCTCCCCAGCTATGGCTGCTGCACACCGAGGAAAAAATTCTTCTGAAATCTTTAAAAACATGCTCTTAATTATGTGTCTTTCGATTGCTCTTCTCTGTTATAAAATTAACAGCTCATCTTGAAAAGAGACTAAAAAAGTGGTTTCATCTTTATTTAGATACTGACGCAAATGAGAGGCAAACTGTTAAGCACATTCAGGCTGGGCCTCAGTAAGCAAGCACCAGACCACAAAGCCATCGATTATGAAGCCATGAGGGACCAACATGCTCAGCAGGCCACAGTGCTCTGAGAGCTGGTTCCTGGGAAAGATCTCTCACAAAAACTTGAAGTCTGTTTAATTTCCTTCATAATGAAGAACGTGTTGCCTTTCCCTCAGACCTTGGGAGGTTCATGATCTTCACCCTGCTATGTTTTGAGTCTGAACTGATCTAGCTCCACCAAACACAGATGAGCACAAGGGGACAAAGTAGTGATGGAGTTGCCCTGTGGTAGGACTGGAGGACAGGTCTGAAATCTCTCACAACCCCTTCTAGGGACTGCACAGGGATTTGGCAGATTTAATATGATCCTTGTGTTTCCCACACAAGCTATCCCAGAAGGTGATCAAGTCTCCTGCACCCTTCAAGCTAACTAGACTGTGTTTCCCAAGCTTTTAATAGTAAATCAGGTTTTCAATCCTTTAGTAATTTTTGTGGGTTCTCCGCTGCTCGCTCTTCTGTATTCCTGAAGCCCATACACCAAAATTGCTGAAAACCTGACAGTTGCTCATCCCAAGTCAAGGAGCTCTGGCACTTACTTACTCAGGCACCATCTCCATCAGTCTTTACCACTTTTGGACTCTTGCACACAAAAACATCACCAGTTTGCATACAAGTAGATTCATTCAGCAATCAGCATAAGAAAAGATCCGCAAGGCAGGTAACATTACATGCAGGTAATCAAACCCTACCATGAAGTATTTTACTCAGGACTGTCTTTCTCAGTAGTCTTTTCATTGACATTGCAGAGCACTGCTTGCTTGCCTAGAGAGGCAGGAAGTGTCCATGCTCCAGCAGCCACAGATTGAAAACCATGAGGCGGCTGATGTTGTAGAACCAACACCATAAGCAACCCTGCAAGTCCTGGAACACTGCAGACAACCACCTCAAAATCTCAGCCTCTCAAATAAATAAATAGAAAGCTAGATTTCATTCATTTAGTTTTAAATTCCAATTATTCCTACTGCACCAGTTTCATCCTTTGGATGGTTAAACACCCGTACCCAAGTCCAAACTAAATGCATTCACAGCCAACATAAAGCCATTTGTTCTCATTTATAGCCATTTGTCCCTGTTCCGATGCAGTGTTACAGGGTAGCATTTGCCTGCCACAAAGGACGCAGAGGACATTGGGATTCTCGCTGTTGACTCCAAAGGCTCTAGAATAGGTCACTGGAATAGGGGTGGGGGGCACAAAAAGGATAATTTTCCTCTAGAATACAGAAAAATGAAAATAATCATACTCAAGAAGCTACTTTAGTCTGATTTGTTTATACATTATCCAAGCATTTTATTTTATTATGCATTTTAATGATGCAAGGGCTTAAAAGCTGGAAATGAACATATTCCATGAGCTCAATATATTTCAGTTTGCACATCATCAATTGTTTTTCCTTGAGATTATGCAGTTTTACTTTATCATCCCTTTGATAACAATTCCTGCATAAAACCTGACTTTATATTTCATTTTCCCCGTCTGTTATCTTAGCAAAATACATCCAAAACACTCTTTGTACTGCTGTACTAATGTAACAGATCAGGAGAAGCTGTGGCATAAGAAATCAAAACCATAATAATGTCTTTGGGTTTTGCATTTTAAATACTGCATTCATTGTTGCACTGAGGTTTGAGATCCCTTTTCAGACATTACTGAGATTACCTTTGGTAATGCCTATTTCATTGTACTTTGATATAAAATAATGTATGTCATAAATCATCTAAGTGACTGTCATTAGAGTGAAAAGCACCTACTTATGATATGTAACAATTTGCTTTTCTAATTTGAAGAGGATTGAGGTATTTTAATTATATAAGGTCTAAAGCCCTTGTGGATGAAATTACAATTCGATGTAAAATCACTTTCTGCACAGAGCTGTAAGTTAGGAAATGATAACAGCTATACTCATCAATTTGTACTTTTTGGCTGGACTAAATACAGGAACACAATGAAACCTTTTTAATGGTCAAAGATCCATAATTTCACTAACTGAAAACCTGAGAAAACTCCTCTTGTCTTTAACTTAATTTAACAAATTAGACAAAAAGAGACACTGAAATTTGGAATTTTAAGAACTGCATAAAAGTATAGGCAGGTCTGGACAGAGAAAGCTATTTAAAATTATTTTCAAGATTACTTCCATTTGGAAGTGAAATGGGGGTTCAGAGCCTTTGTGTGTAGAACTACTCAAAATTATTGGAGCACTTCACTTTGAAGGTGATCAGGGCTCTAAACATGTACATTGTAGAGAGATTTAAAATTATGAGAGCTCTTCAAATTGTTTAAAACATTGATTTTTTTATAAAATTGATTTTTCAACGTTTTACTTCTTCAGTGGCTGGGTAATTACAGGAGACCAGAAGCTTGAGGTACTTGTGTCTGAAACCAGGACTTGCTTTCACAGCTTTCCCTTCTCATTCTCTCCCTTCTCTCCCCCTCCCTTCTCTCTTAATAAGTTTTCTGGTTTTCCTCGCTGCTGGGACAGACACATCATGCTTTGTTCTTGCTCATAAATCTCTCTCTGACCAAGGAACCAGGAAGTTATTAGGGGTGAGGAGAAGGTCAGGTTGAAAATTTAGTTTGATCAGACCTGTTCTGACAAAATAGCACTATACCCACACTAGAAAGCAAAGCCGAACACAACTGGGATAGCACTTTTAATCAGCATTTCATCCAGAAGCACCCTACAATATGTCTCACAATGGAGTTTACAGGGACTCCAAGGGACTAAGGAGTAACTGTGAGTTGGGATTTAGTTATACACACTTAGACACAGACACACATGCACAGCTTTCCCCCATATCCCTTTTTCTCTTTCTAAACATAAGAAACACCACAGAAAACTCCATCAATTCATTAAGCAGACTTAAGTGTGCAGTTTTTAAGAGAAATGCAGTTTTCCCCCCAAAGATTTGGGCTCAACCGGGTGCAGGGTAGATGAATACAACATTCGCATTCTTTCTCATATTTATGGATTGTGTTAAGCTTTGGTTGGTTTATTTCATTTTCTAAATGCATAGAAATACAAGTACTAAGCCTTGAGACTAAAGAGGGCTTCTAATACAGACTATATTTAGGATGCCATCCATGTGTTGGGGCAGAAGAGGCTTATATCAACTGTATCTTAGCTCATGTAAAGCAGCAAGCTCAGTGGGGTCCAAAGGAACTAGGAGATTTCATTCTGATAAAGATTCCTCTGCATGACTGTTTGACTGGCAATAAAGAGTAATTGCTCAGACAGGTAATACTAAAGATCTGTATAACTTAAGGGTCTGAAATTTCTCTTAGTGCTACGATTCTCAGAAAAAAAACACAGGAACTACAGTGATCCTCCAGAAAGTACATCAGTGCACCTCAACAGAGAAGAGGTGAAGCATTGATTTAAAGGAATAATCAATGACATTTGAGGGAACAATTTAATGGGTATATTTTTATATAAATATACACATACACAGACATATGTAAGTTGATGGGTAATTTCACCTAGGCCGGAAGATCCTCCATTTGCCTGTTTTTAAAATAAAACTATTTTTGCCAGAGTTTGAAGCAGAGCTTTATGTATTTTGTAAAAGACCATATCAAAGTAAAATGAACATATTACTGAATTTTTATCAGCTTGAAATAACACCTGCCACACACAAGGTCTTTAGCCTTTCATGCACATCATAACTTCAGTCTAAATTTAAAGGAACAGGGAAAGCAATAGAGCAAAGCTACCCAGATGTTGTACGGTCTGTGCAATTGTAAACTTAAGAGTACCAGCTTTCCATCCAGATTTTAATGCACCAGAAACAATATGAAAATTCCAAGCCACACCGGATTATTGAAATGTCTGGCCATTTTGAAATGAATTTTGGAACAGATGTACAGAGGTAGGCAATAAAGCTGTGATAATAAGGAACATTTCTACATCATCTCACAAAACTACTGATCTATAATGAGGACCAAAACTATTCATGAGAGAGGGTGTTTTTCATTATGTTTTTCCCAGCTCCAGATTGAGTATTCCGGTTCCTTTACTCAGTTGTTAGATTTTGTTATTGTAAAGTATTTGGTAGCTATCTGACATCACTTCTAACCCACAAGACAGGCAAGTAACTAAGTAACTTCATTTCTTCTTCACTGAAGGTAAACAGCATAGGAGAACAGCTTAACTAATTCATTGTGCTTTAACTTATTATAATTAACTTCAAAATCTGTGCTTTTTGTCAGTGATTACTAACTTCAGACATCTTCTTTGGGGTACTCATTCAGACATCATTAGAGGCTTAGATTTTAAGTCAATGCATAACATCTGCACCATAGAACAAATGACCAACAAAACAAAGCTGGGTGCCCCGAAACCTAAATGCCGCAAAACCCAGCTGGTTTGAACCTTTTGCTGTTAATTTATTTGTTTTGGGATGTTATTCGGTGTTATTACACTCTTGGGTGGATAAGATGGCTTCTAGACATCAGGTAGACAAAGCAGAGTAAAATCTTCATTATATCAAGCAGAAAAGAGTGGCAAGAGTGGGCAAGCTTTAAGCTCCCAACTACTTCTTCAAGTCAGCTGAAAGCACAGATGATGCCTTCTTTTAAGCTTTCAGGTGTCCTGCAGAAGGGCTTATGTGCCTGAAAGCTTGTCTTATGTTACTAATAGATGGCCAACTAAATTACTTTGTCTACTAAAAGATATCATCACTTCCGACAAACCCCATCATGCTGACATAAGGCAGATTAGTCAGGCAAGTTGGGTGCTGTGCCAGATTAGACTGCATACCAAAGGCTTGAGTTTACACATATTACTCACTACATTTTTCAGTCTATCTGTTCAGTTCATCCTGTGCTGAAAAAAAGCATAGACATTAATCTGGGACACTCTTAATTTCAAGGTCTCCAGATTTAAGCCACTTTTTTTCATAAGGGACATTGTCAACTTGGGCTGGGTCTGAACATCTACAAGGTGTGCAGAGCCACCTCACTTTTTCACAGCACAAAGAAGGAGCAAGAGATTGAGGGAGGAGGGAAGAACATCTAGTTCCAATGAAAAGAGCAATGATATCTTTATTTAGGCGAGTTATCCCCTGGAATTTGGCCAGCTCCCTGAAGCATTAACCTGAATGCAGGTGACTGACAGCGCTGGCCTGACAGTCAACAGATACTCAGCTTTTAAATCTCTGCCAAAAGCTGGTAATCAGGCAGATAGAGAGAAACTATTGGGCTGCTTTGGGGAAAGCCACTGATTTCTCAACCACCATTCCCCACTCTTCTCCCTTTTTTCCTTGGGAGTTTCTCATCCAAAATCACGGTTAACACTTATGAAACAGGACAGGAACACAAGCCAGGATAATCTTGCTTTGGTATGCACCTGCACATCAACTCCAACCTCACCCTACAACTGCAGAGTTTTAGATGTTTTACAGCTTTGTTTTTGCTTCAGGTGTATGTGTAACACTCCCTGTGCCCTGCGCAGGTCACCGGAGGATGAGAGAATGTCACAGAACGAGTTTGCTGTTTTCTTAACCTGAAGAAAAGCTTTACTTAGTGCACGCTTTCACACCCACGTATGTTTCTGAGATAGCACATATTTCTCCTTGAACAAGTTCATATGGTTGAAAGTATGGGGGCAGGGAGGAAAAAAAATGCTGAATAGAAATTTTCATCTGACCTGTGCAGTTTAATGGGCTGGGGGAAGCGAGAGTGGGAAAGAGGAGAGCAGCAAAGAGGAGGTGTCCAAGAATGTCAGAAGCTGTGCTGATATCACAGCCATGCTGGCTGCAGCTCCAGCTTCCCACGATGGCACTTCTCTAATAGCACAGCTGGCCTCCGCGCCTCAAGCCAAGGATCCTGAGAGATAACTATGGCTGTAGTCACACCAAGGGCTGCTGCGACATGTGTGAGATACATCACAAAGGTGCAGGAAGGCAGCAATGTGGCACTTCTTGACGCGACACCTAATGGGTCAGCCTGATGCAAGACCGCTGTGTATCCATTTGGCCACATATCCCTACCTTTGGTGTGAAATCATCATTTTCTAGTTGGTCACACTAGTGTTCCGGCTCTGTGTTCCAGCAGAGCGAAGAAAGGTTTAATTTAGTGGCAAAATAGTTAAAGGTCTAAGTGCTAGGATTACATGTAAGACAACAACTTGGAAAGTTAACAACAGCCTTGTAATTAGGGATCCAAGTGAGACATCACAAAGTTCAGGCTTAAATCCATGTTCTGCCACAGTTTTCCTGTATTATTTTTGGACAGTCTTAGTTCTGTATGATTCAGTTCCCCATCTGTAAAATAAATGCTCCTTTCCTTTCTTCCCATCTTGAATTACATGCATTTACTGTACTGAAATCCATGGAGCCCAGATCTTGTCCAGGACTTTGAAGAATTGTATGAAGAAATGACTATGATTACTTAGACACACGGAGGCATGTGCATGCACAATGAACCATTCAAACGACTGCTCCAAACTCACTCACTGCTTCCAAAACACAGAAGAAAGAATGCTCTCCTCTTCCTAAAAGCTGTCCCAAGCTTGGCTTTATACATAAAAGCCAAGACAACATTTGAGTATGTAAAGAAAACAGAGTATTTTGAAGGATGGGGAAAGTTTGGATGATTAAAAAGTTTTTAGATGTTTTAACACACTAAACTAAGGAACATAAATTACTATTTACTTTAGAACAGTGAACTGTCCTCCAAGTTTTCTCTTTCAAAACACTACGTTGCACTTCCTGGGTGTATGCTGATGAAGCAAATGCTACCTTTAGCCTCATTTCAGAGGGGGAAAAGCTAATTGTGGGGCTCTCCATCCCACTTGCCTGTCCTGCATAGCCTTTTAGTTTTATGTAGAAGTAACAGCTGTAGGAGTGAAGTGGTAAAAGGGTAAAAGAACAAGAGGGTCTAACACAGTGCTCTAGATGTGTTTAATACAGAAAAAAAATGTATGTTCTGAAATTGTCTTTTTCTCATGAACCATTAAAATGAAAGATTCCTGCAGACACCACAAAAACATTGACCCCTCAAATTCGTGGAGCATTGGCTAGTATACATACCCCATGGCACACAGATTCACATCTCCAACTTCTTGACTCAGAGCACAACTACATCTAAGGCTGGGAGTATGCCTAAACCACACAGCACAAGGAGAACTCGCTCATTTGTGAATAGGAATGGATTATTTGTCAACTCATCACAAAAAAACGGAATACTTGGCTCAACAGGTACCAAAACAAAGCTTTTTGAATGAAACTATTTACCAAATCCAACATAAATTCGATTGGAAAAAATATTGCCAAGTTCTAGTCTGAGCTCCTCTTTGGAACTCAATTAAGAGGGATGGGAACAAAGCTGTCTGGAACAGTGCTGCATTCGGAAAGCAGTTATCCATGTGTACACGCCTGAGCTGCCCTCAGAGCACCCTGATCCTGACGTATCTACTCCTAGAAAGTCTAGAAATAATAAAACTGATTACCTGCAAATATTGGAATAGTAGCATAAATATCCAACTGGGTAACTGCTGCCTCTGGATACTGTTCAGAGCACTATACTGATTGCTATCAAACTACAAGACTGAAAAAGACATCAAGAAGTCCTCTAATGCACCCGATCTCAGTCTTCCTGCAAGACACGGGTGACTGTATCAATATCATTGCTGATCAATTTTTTTCTAACCTGTTCCTACTGACCATCAATAACAGAAATGTCATGACTCCACCAGGCAATCTAGTCCATCACTACCACTATTTCTGGAGCAGTTTTCCTAGCGTCTAATCTGGAGCTCTCCTGTTGTAATTTTGGCCCAAATACAAACTAGTAAACTAGGTAATTCATTACTTTTTATTTTCCCAAAAGCCCTTTATATACTGACAAATATCTTTGTCTAACTGCAGATAGGGACTCTGAGAAGACAAGAGCACTTCAGTTTCTCCAATTCCTCTTCACAATCCACCTTTCCCAAACTTTTGATTACTCTCAGTGTTATCCTCTGGACTGTTTCCAACTCTCCCATGTTCTTTGAAGAACAGTAGCAAACCTACTTGAGACCTTTACAATGCTGGGTGTATTGAGGTTAGACACTTAGTAAGCTCCTAGTACCAGGACTCCCTTTGTTTGCAATCTCATGAGTTAGATCATTTGTTTTGTTCTTGTTTGTTTGTTTTTAATTTGCATGCAGCTTGTGATCTGGCCATAATTCACTAAAACTTATCTCAAGCGTTGCCACCTGCCCAGTAGTCATGCATCCCATATTCTTGCACTTTATTACTTCTGAGGCTAGTCCCCAGTGGAACTTCACTCCTTGGTTTGGACCAGTTCCTCAATTTGTATATGCCTTTCTAAATCTTATTCCTGTCCTCCAGCATATTTGCAGGCCCTTATAGCTTCATGTTGTCTGCAGCTTTAATAAGCATACTCTCTACTGCACTGTGCAAGTCATTAATGAGAACACTGAACAGACCTGGAAGCAGGACAGATAGCTGTGGAATATTACACATCACATTCTTCCAATTGGATAGGGGAATGCTGATAACGATACTCTGGATACAATTACCAACTTGTTTTGCACTCAGAGGAGTCTCATCTGGTTTAATATCTTTTCCTTTCTCCATTAAACTATATGCATTCCATCTACCCTTTTCCAGTCCATTCTCAGTGGATTCTCAAAACCAAAAAAGCTCAGGAACAGCTTCAAAAGCTACAAGTCATCAAACCCTACATAAACAGGGAAGATCCATTCTGTCTAGGTACTTCTTCCTCCCCTGCTCTAGGCTGAGATCTAACATCTTCATTGATGCTATATCCAATTAATTTATTAATTAAAATCTCTTGATGTTGAAAGCATGTGAACTTTCAAAGATGTCAGAGAATTCAGCTGTGCATCCAGCACTTAAGCCTGGCAAATTAAAAAGAAACTTGAGACCTTACCTACACCTCATGGCTTGACTTGAAATTAGAGCCCAAATTATTCAAGCAAAAGGTCAGATGTACCTGAAATACAAGTCCTGGCTCCAGTAATGACTTTGGAAGTGAACTGCAGAGACTGAATGGGTGGTGTTTAGATGAGATAATACTCCCAAGTTCTTTTGTTTCCCAAGATCCCAAAACCTAGGCTCAAAAGATGGGATGTTACAGGAGTACTGTTTCAGACATAGTGTCCCCCAGAATTCAACAGCATTAGTTACCATGAAAGCTAAGCACTTCCGTCTCTGGGGACGGCCAAGGGAAGTAATCCGAATTAATTTAAAAGCAGGATTAGTTAAGTCAGCTAATTAGCTAATTATATCTCAGCAAAGAAACACTTATTAAGGCATGGGATGGACTAAATCCATTTTCAAAGCCAAGCCAACTTCAGGCTGCTTGCATTCTGTGCAAAGGTGTCTACGCAGCTCATACACTACAAATTCACACCTAATTCAAATGAACTTCCTGAGCATCCCTTTGGGGCAAAGGAGCGAGCATCATGGATTTAAAACAACCCAACACACACAACATAAAACCCAACCACTTCTTTTAAATTAATAGCTCGATGATTCAGACTTGGCCCAAAATCTATTTCCTATGTGTTACGTAATCAGACAGTTTCATTTGAGCAAGCAAGGAGCCAAAACCAGAGCTGTGTCAGAACTGAGCAGCAGCAGACTAGAACTCCATCCCTTGTTCCCAGGCTGTCCCATCATCTCATGGCTTAGGACAGCTGTGGAGCAGCTGATGATGTCCACGAGGTTTCAAGGCAGAGTGGTGCTAGTAGCAAAATCTGATTAAAGTATGATTTTGCACTGAAATCAGGTATTAAAAAAGGAGAGAAAGAAAGAAACCAAGCTAGTTTCATGGCATTTGCACAGCAGAGGAAAAGTCCTTGGATTTTGAATATATTTGCTTTGAAAATGCAAAGGACAACTAATTTCCAATTTTTTCCCACCCCCTGAAATGTTTTGTACACCTGAAGAAGCAACACTTTCTGCTGACCTTTTGGAAGTCGTTAAGTACATTTTTGAACCTATATGTAAAAGCAGATGCAATAAAGCCAGGCAAAGATGGGACAGCCTTACCTACCAAGCTAGAGAGCTACTCTCTTGCAACCAAAAAGGGAGGTTTTGATGTTTTTATGGCTTTCAGTGCAATGTAAAAGCTCATACCAAATTCTCTGGCATCTGATTGCATGTCAAGGAAAGGATCATTTATAACTGACACTGGAAAACTGCCACTTTGTATAGAACACGTAGAGAGTGGAAAGTCCCCATTTCCCTGTAGCTCTTTTCACACCATTTTCGGACAAGCCCAAATTTTATACGAGAGCACGTAGGCAACCTTTAAGCAGAACCAGAAGACTATCTGTCAATCTTTCTGGCTGATCACAGGTCCCAGCACCTTCCATAGGCAGCATAAGACCAACCTCATGGCAGAAAATTTCGTATTATCCTGGTAGTGTGGTCTGGCTTCATGACACAAAATATACAACTGTTCCTGCAATTAGCCTGTATTGCCATGGCCTGGCTCGCTCTTAGGGAAGGCAATGAAACACTGTGCTCTGGAAAAACCTCTAAGGGCTTCACATCCCTTTGACCCTCCTCCATCTCCACAAGGACTTTAATCCTAATACAGGATGGTCCAAGGCTTACTGACAGACTCCTTCAGCATCTCCTCGATCACACACTGCTGAATCAGATCAACTCTTGGTTTGGTTTGCTTTCTTCTCAGTAAATATCAAGAGCAGCACGCAGCACTGGAAAGATCTAACACCTTCCTTATTTTAACACAGTGTGACTCCAAGCACATCAGAAGGAGACCTAAGTCAGCCAGAACTGAGCCTGCTCCTTAAACAGCCACTAACGCATCAGCAACTCCAAAAGCACTCCTTAGTTCAATCATTAGATGCTATCGGAACAGAAACTGGAGTAACAGACTTTTAAAAACAGCTAAAAATCAGTGAGACAAGCAGAGAATAAAGAAGGGCTTTGTAAACTGATCATCCCATCCTAGCAGAACAGGTCCTTTCCTGCACGGCTGCTCTCACCCAGCCACCTTTCATTATGTACCTGAGCTGCGGCAAGCTCTGGGGTATCAAGAGAAGTCTCCTTCTCTGCAAGCCCCGAGGCCAGCCTGCGCTCACACTGCTGAATTCCTGCTCCATGAAACTCTCTTCCTTCTTCTGCCCGCAGTGAGAACTGCTCTAGGAAACCCCTTAAGACAAATATGTTCAGTGCTCCCTAGGAATGATCAGTGATATCCCCAGTCAAACCTGACCCAGGAAGGCAAGCAGACAGCTTAGCTCTCTGCTGTGCCTGCCAAGCCCACACAACATTAGTGTACAGTAAGCACGAAAACAGGGGCTGCCACAAAGAAACTTCAGCCTCACTGTGTTCTTGACAAACAGACCCAAAAGTCACTTCCTCACCTTGCAGAGGTTGAAGCTCATCTAACACTATTACCAGTCAAATGATAAACATTCTGCACGGTCCTGAGTACCGCTATTGCTCATGGACCTTCCCGCAGTTTGAGGATGTGCAGACAATTTCTGGCATTTTGCAGAATCAAGTACTGCTTAAACCTAAATTAAGAGAGCATCCCAACCAAATACCAGATAGGAAAGCTGCTGAGTGAACAGGCTACTGGCAAAGCAGATTTTGAGAAAGAAGCCTCTTTGGCATCTCAAAATGCTTCAACCTTTAGAATGGGGAGTTTGGGCATCCAACTTCATTTTTCTGTATTAGTCCCAACAGTGAAAATGATCTACCACGCAGACAAAATATTTTTTACTTCTGCAATTCCTTAAATGAATGCACATGTCTTGTCAGGGTTACTTTTCCCAGGCATTTAGAAATACTTTTTCTCGCCTTGGGAAGATACCAGAGCAAAATGGGGAAGCGTTACACATGTGTATACAAGAAAGTGGTTACAGAGCTGAGGGAAATACTGTCTCTTTACTCCATTGTCTGGGTATTTACCTTTTGACCAAACTACTGAGACATCAGTAATTGCATCTTTATGACAAGGACACATTTCTGCTGTAGCACTTGTGTAGCAGCAAGGAGTGATTATCTTGCGACACAGCTCTATTACACAGTCCTCCCACTGAATTGGTTTTCCTAGTGTTACTGAAGCACTTGAATGGTTTTGCTTTCTCATGTCTCAGTACAGCAGAACTGTGTGAATAACTTGAGAGTGAAGAGTGCTATTTATCCAAATGAGTCCTCTGGTGCCTTCTTGCATCTAGGCTGTGTTACTTCATTCAGTTTGATTCATAAAAATACAAGTAAGTGAGAATTTATTCCTTTGCCAACAATTAAAGGAGCTAATTACAAATAAAACATGCCTCCATTTGAGAGACCACTTCATGCAGAAACTCCTTAGAAGTGAATGTATTTGCAGAGTGCATGGGTAAATTCCTTTCCATTGAGGAGTCTCTCTGAACCCATCCCCTCAGCAATCACAGCCAAAATAATAAGGCATGGACACAGGTGAGGTGATTGCTTTACCTGCGGGTAATTCCAAACCACTCTCTATGTGGAGCTGAAGGAACAACATGGCTGTTTTCTGGGATATGATACCTCTCCCATGCAGATGATGACTTGACAGCATCAAGCCTTTGGTGACATATATCACACAAACAGCAAGTCATTATCTTTACTATCAGCTTAAATGGCCAGTCTGACTAGAGTCTGACACTGCCATTATCTAATTTGAGGTGTCAGAAACAGAAATGACAGGAGCAAGCCCCAAAAGAAATGCTTCCAGAAGGTCAGCTGGTCAAAAACCAGGGAGAAGCCACCTGGAATGACAATGGCCCAGTGCTCAGCTGGGGACCCACATACCCAAAGAGCAGGCTCATCCCCACAGTAAAGCAGACCACCACAGTCCTTGTCATCACTACAATCCTGAGCTGATCCAAAGGCTCTTCTGACACAGATATTTAAGTCACTGAGCACTATCAGGTGTGGAGCTCTCAGTGCTGGTGAAGTGATGAAATGCAGTGGCTTACAGAGGAATGCCACAGTGCCAAAATGCGTACTGAGCAGCATTGCACTGTTCCCACCTTAGCTCTCCTCCATCACACCAATGACACTGCCTGACTTTCATCCAGGCCTTTATGCCTTGGATCAGAGGGAAATCCTACCTGTGGCACAAAACATTTTGGCAATAACTATGTACAGTTACACATGTGCTGAGCCTTGCAGGAGAATCCTCTAGCCAGGTTTCAACAACAGGTGTAAGTCCTGCCTCTGATGAAGGCATGGGAAGGTGCTTTATTCATCAGTGACACTGGCTGCCATTAAAATCATTAGAGACTTTTGCCAGCTGTCACCACTGCCTTTTGAGTGTTAAACGTAGGTAAAAGCTCTAGCCCTGGAATTAAATGCAGCTGCTTGGTGCACTTCAGATCACCAATATGGGCTTCAGTTCCCTCCCATTCCAATTCTGTATGGGCTACAGTTCCCTCTCATCCCAGCTCTGTTCCCCTCCCAGGCTTCACAGGCATTAACCTCTGTGAATATCTTGCGACAAAGTTTGTAGCTCTGAAGTTTCTAACACATTCCTAAGAAAACCAAGAGAGCCCCAGATTCCTTTTACAGCATAAGCCCACTCATTTCACAAACTGAAGGAAAATACCCCCCCCCCCCAAAAAGGAAAAGTTTCACTAAATCTGAATCCTGCTCATCAGTGTGACTATAATTTTGCCATCCATCCAGCTCACTAGATGCAACATGAAACAACAACAGGGCATCTGAATGTGGCAAAATCCAGCTGAAAAGAGAAAAGGCTAACGGAGGAATCGGTGACTCCATGGAGCCAACACAGACGCAGCCTCCCAATACCATCTGAATGTGTCAGAGCGCCTGCGGTTATTCTGTCCTTAACAATGTTCATTTATCCAGGACTAAATATGAGATTTCTAAGCTGGATTTGTGAATTCCTGCAGCGGCTTTGATTTAGTTCCTGACATGCTGCAGGGAGGCATAACTGAAGTCAAGAGTTACATGCCATGCTCGCTTAATCTCCTCTAAAATGCTACAAAAAAACCCAGGGAGATCCCCTTAAAAAATACATCCAAAAAGGAATGAACAACAGCAAAACCACCTTTTCACGTGTGTGGAAGACTTGACTGTTTAAGAGCTAGGGCTGGTGGAAGACACTGTTTCTGCCACACAGCTAATTACTTTGGGTCTTCTTATCAAACAAATGGACTGGGATGATACACCAATAAAAGGAGGAAGGATCTAATTGAGGGATACCAGGGGGTAATACAGATCTTCTTGTTAAACTGAATTTGTTAATCTAGTGTATATGAGAAAAGGGCAAATGGGAGGGAGAATTCCTCCTTGTTAAACATTTACCAAATGTTGGGTTATTTGAGCCCTGGGGAGAAGTAAATGTATTCACTACTTAAAGGCTGGAGCATTTGGTCTTCTCAGCTGGAATTTATCCCCGATTTGAAAGGAACATTTTTTCCCACTTGGAAAGGTTAGCAGCCTTTGTCTGTGCGAGTGATTTAATATAATGGACCATGATTATTGTTGGATTATTATAATGGCACATTGGCACAGTTATAGTTAAAGTTTTGGCAGAGTTTGTCTCATAAACTGCTATTTTACAACTCGGCTGTAAAAGTTTACTTCGGTCTGAAACTTGAGATACAAGATCTCAGTCCAGGAGGAGTCCTTTTTACTTTTTTAAGCCAAATTAAAGGAAAAAAAAAAAAAAAAAGCTTAAAAATTCTCCTGGCTAATGTTTAAGTTATGCAAGTATTAAACACAAATTGAAATCTACTGGCTGAAGACACTTGACAGCATTTGCTTGCTCCCGAATGCCTTTGAGTTAAACCAAAATACTTCAACCTCTTTTATGCAGAAACATGGCTTTCCCACTTACAGTATTTTGAAGAAAAATGTGGAATAGTAAACCAGCTGGGGTATTAAACAGAAAAATGAAGTGTGCCACAAGCACTCTCTTCAATAGGATTAAAGCATGTATTTGTTACTAAGAATGCAACTGGGTTTTTTATTCTGCAATATGAAAATACACAATCATTTGTTTTTAAATCAAGGTTTGCAAAGGGTTTTTTTGCAATATACTCATATATTGAGGAAAAATTCATCTTGTTTTAAAAGCCCCTCTAACCACTACAGTGTAAGATTATACGACAAATGAAGTCTAACACTATCATCTGCACAAAGCCACTGAGTTTTCTCCTGATTTCTTGATTCTTAAAGATACGGTAGCTAAACACAGACCACACCAGCTCTCATTTCTGCTCCCACACAGAACTGTAAAGGAACTCAAATACCAGTCTATGACAGTACCACTTACTGATACTGTAACTCTACCATTTACAACTTACTAGCATTACTCTACCTTGAGCAACATAGTCTAGTGCGAGGTGTCCCTGCCCATGGCAGGGGGGTTTGAACTAGATGATTCTAGGGTCCTTTCCAACCCTAACTATTCGATGATTCTATGATTTAGAACCACCTGGTGCCAAAGACATTGCAGATGCCAAATATACCATGAAACCTATTAAAAACAAAAGTTTTCAGGAAATACAGGGCATTATAAAGCTATGGAAATGATAATAAAGAACAGAATTTTTCAAGGTAAGGCTAAACATGGTAAGCAGGGGAAGAGCGAACGTGACTTTAATAGAAGAAAGTCATGACTTGCAATTCTGTTAGAGTCCTCTGAAGGAGCCAGTCAGTGCGGATAAAAGTGATAGAAGCAATAAAGCATACCTTGGATCTTCCAGATGCTCTCAACAAAGTCCTTTTACAGAAGTGTGACAAGAGGTTTCAATAAATGCATAAAAGACTAAAAATAAAACAGCAACAAGTAGTAATTTCTCACAGTGGAAGGAATGTTTCAAAAGAAATCTCTAATACTTATTGCTATTCGATATATTAATAGCCTGAGACAGTGGGCAAATAATTTCACCACTTCAGTAGTTTTATATCAGCAGCAAAACTAAAGGTAACCGCAAAGAGCTGCAAAAGGACTCTCTGCACTTAGTAATAAAATGACAAATGAAATTCTGTGACAATAAACAACAAGTAATGCACTTGAGAAAAATAACTGGAGCCATAAATACACAAGGATTGGCTTCAAGTTACGTACTACTATGCAGGAGATGTCTGGGGGTCTAAGTCCACAGAAAGGAGAGCTCAGAGGAGGTTAAAAAGGAAAACAAGGATTAGGCATTTTTAGGAAAGGAATGGGGACCAAAAGGAAAACCTGATCATTACCTAAACCTGCTGCTTAAGTAGGATATAATTCTGCTTACTCCTCTCAAAAAAGTACACGAAAGAACATGAAGACATATAAAGAGGGCCAAGGAGGGTATGTGGAACGGCTTTCAAGATGAGCCTATATGGATAAGGATCCTTCAGCTTGGGGTAGATAATCAAGCAGACATTATAGGTATTGGTCTGCAAAACCAAAAATAGCATAAGAAAGGGGATATTAAAAACAAGGAAGAAGCTCAAGTACCATTCTTTGTAATGAAGCAGCAGAGTTCAGTACCCCATGAGCAAGAAGCACAGGCAGTTTCCAAAACAGATTAAGAAGTTCACAAAGGAAATTTGATGAGCAGGATGGATCTTCTGATTCACCTCTGCCTCCCAAAGGGCTTTGGCCCAGGACAGCCAGAATTAGGAATCTTAGAGCACATTTGGGGATATGTGGGATCATTTCCCCTCCTACTGTATGGTGGGTCTCGGAAAATGCTGGCTGCTCACTGGTGAAGACTTGCCCAGACAGGTTTCTTGATACCATAAAAATAAAAAAACCCAAAACCTTCTTTATAAAAAAAGTTATCATTTATAATAAAAATAAAACCTTTTCTCAATGAAATTTCTTTATGGAGAAGTTTTAGCTTCTGATCCTCGTGGCTCACGCTCTTGCTGCACAGAAGTGTACTTGAAGTTCTCTGCCCTACTTAATCCCACTCATCCTGTGCTACACTTTATAAATACATGCATAAGAGGAGCAGCAAACAGCAAGACTGTTGTGCTATTTCAAACATTCCTACCAGCACATCCTGCATACTGCACAAGGTGATGACCAACCTCCATGCTGACCCAGCCTGTTTGGATGTGACCTCCCTCCACACACACACACTGGGGCTAGTCCAAGAGTACAGAAAGTCAAGACAAACTCACAATTAAAGCTAAGCTGCTATCTGCTTAATGACAGTTAACATTTTTCATGGGGTAAAAAGCATTAAAGTCAGCCTATAGCTTCTAATATTAAGTTAAATTAATTTTTTAATCCCACTTGTAGCGCTGTTTGTAACATTCCAAGTCATATTTATCTTTTGTGTATTAAAACACGATGCCATTCTATAAATAGCTACAGGTTTCTTGGCAATGTCGGTGTGACAGTGGATTAATTAAACTGGAAAGCAGAGAGTGTGGGGACTAGATTTATATAATGAAAACAATATATCTGCTAACACCGGAGAAGTGCTGACACTGTAATAATGCTGATATTAATATTTGGTGCAGAACATCTTAGGACGCATTAATAAGATGGCTACATCTGGTGGGCTGAGAAACGACCAGAACACAGAAATTACCAGAAGAAAATAAAACTGTTATGTTACTATTAATATTATGAATCTTGCTCACATTCAGAAAGACTAACCGGCATCTTGTATTTTAATACTTGGTGCCTTCAAAGAGCAGTTCAATGACTTCCCAGGAGTCGTAAGAGTATTTGGATGTTTGCTGGATTGTGTCCCTAGACAATATCACACCAATATGGAGTCAAATGTTGACTAGAGAAACCAATGAGAAAAAAAACATAATAATTTAAAATCCCCTATTTCTGTGTAGCAGTTTGTTAAACGGCCAACTGGTATATAGTTTAATGTTAACACAGCACTGATGACTTCAAAACCAACTCTGTTACAAGCATGGAGGATGAACACTGAAGCATCAAAACAACATTTTTGAACTTAAAAACATTTTCCAGGATTTAAAGGAAAGTCACAAGTATAAAACTATATTTGAAGTTTACAAAAAAACGAACGAGGGGAAAAGCATAAAATACACAAAGAAGCTAATTAGAAGAAAAATCCCCTTTACATACAAGATACCTCAGAGCATTTAAATATTCAAGAATGTTAAAACTCATTCAAGTTTCACCTCACTATACTTAGAAAACAAAAGGCACCTACTAATTCCCACTTGATACTTCTGCCATCCAACTTCCAGCTCTTCCCAGGGTGTTGCATATGATGGAAACAAGTAGTAAAACTAAGTTATTTATTAAAATTATAGAATAAAGACTCAGAGGAAAGATATATATACACATGTCAGTGGTCCAAATAAATTAGGGTCATTTTTATCAGTAGATTATGACAATTTTTACATTCATTATAATATTTTCCACATAACTATTCTGTCTGGTGACATTTCTGCACATATATTAAATATATGTGACAGTATATAAAGTATAGCTAGATATTTGACCATTGCTAAATGCTGCAGTAGTTTGAATACATTTACAGACTGTCAAATATTTTAGACTTTCAAGTGATGCATTTTAAAACACTGTAAAATGAAGATAATTTACAGAGGAAAAGAAAGATTCTGCTCTTGGCTACTAATAAGTAACCTCAGACTCCTGACAGGTCTGAGAGTACCAGACCACATCTTTATTATCTTTAAAGGCATAAGCCATGTTAGGAAATAACAGAGGTGGGAAGATGCTTATAGTACCAGGCTATCTGTATAAATCAGGGCAGAGCTATTGATAAAGTTATATTAATTCTCACCAGCTGAAAACCTGGCCAAATATCTTAAATCCCACTTCCTGCAGACTATGCGCCAACATGGGAGGAGGAACACGATCAAAACAAAAGCAGTTATGTTTGAATTTTTAGGGCAACCTTCATCCTGGCGCTTGGCATTTTTATTTAACTGAACATATTTAACCTGGAATTAGCAGAGAGAAAGTTTATAGTGAGAGAATAACAAAGGTAGTCCCTGTGCAGCTTCATCTACAGCAACCCAACTCCTGTCTCCCATTCTCCCCTCCAGCTAGCTCTAACCCCTTCAAACCACATCCCTTAATTCAGAATCCTGCCCTGTAAGCTCCAGCCTCATCTCCTGACCTCATTCCCTTATTCCCCATCTTTCTGGCCAGAGTCCAGTGCCCTGGCTGCTTGCCAAGCACTCTCCAGGTCTCATCATCTCTCCACTCCTCTCCCACCTTCCTAGTTCTTCACCTTTCCAACCAAACCCCAGGCTCCTGTTCTCACCTTGCCTGTCCTGCCATTCTTCTCATCTACATCCAAATTGGATACCCCTCAAGACTGCTTAGGAAAGAATAAACTGACACAGAGGTGTAGGCTTCCTAGCACACCTATCTGCCATCCTCTAATAGCCCTGAAGAAAGGGGCAGTGCATGGAAAGCACATCTTCACCTTCCATCACACAGTGCTCCTGCCCTGAGGCAGACCTGGAGAGGCTCTGCGCTTTTCAGGCACAGAATCTGAAAATCCAACTCCTTGCTGCTGAATATGCATGAACTAAGTTTGTTAAAAGCCTGACAGCTTTGTCAAATTTGGGTGGATTTTGACAGAAACCACAAAAGGCACATCTGTGAAACAAAAGCCAGTTCATTGCCAGCTTTCATGCCTCTGCTCCAAAGCATGGGTGTGCCATGCAGTTTTAAAGAAAAGATCACCAGAATTGTTTTTTTGCCTTTTATTCCCTCCCTGCTATTGCAAAACACTGTTGTTCCAGCCTCCCCCCTGCCTTGCTCCACCTCCCAGCCCTATTTTTTGGGGAGTTTCCTTCATCTGAAATTTCTCAGTCTGGAGTAGACAGCTGGAGTGGAAAGCACTCAGCAAAGACACACGCACTTGAAAACAGGATCTCCTAAAGGTCCCTCAATTGTGAAGAGCTCTTCAGTCCTAGTTTCTCAAAGCTGAGACCATACAACATAGTACGTATTTTCTCACAGCCAGATACGCACCCCACAGCAAGGTCACTTCCAACAACCTCAGGATGGAGCACGCTGGGGAGGTGCAGGTTTCTGCTGGTGCAGCAAGGTGTTTAGTTTTTGTGAGGAAAAGGACTTTCAATTAGAAATCAGTTCCAGGAAAAGGGATGAACTGAAACATGAAAGTGGCGCATCTACTATTTGTTAATGGCTTGCTTTAAAAATTTGCGAGGTGCTTTAAGTCCAGGATAGGTTCCAGACACACTGAAAAAAGCATAAATAAATACAGTATCCCACCCTGCCCCAAATGGGATATAAGGCAACAACTGACAAGCTGCCTACAGAGCCTAAGGAAGGAAACAGATGTAGAAACTTTTATAGGCAATTCCTCAGATTCTCTAGGAATACTGGTTAAGCATTAAAGAAAGAGCCAAACACAAACAGTCATTTATGCATGCCTAAAACGCCTGTTTCGAGCCAAGAGTCAAGCTAGCCTCCAAGCTACTGGAGATACCGTCCTGATCCCCACCTTCTCCAGTGGAACACTGGCCAGGAGGCACCTGTTCGAGGGCTGTGCTGTGTCCCAAAAGGCAGCACAGCACACCACAGTCTGTGCTTCTCATCTATTTATTATAAGTGTTGGAAGCTTCAGCTTCTGTCAGTGGTAGCCACTAGTGGATTTGGCAAAACTTTGCTCTTCTGCTTCTTGCAGCTGACAGTGAAGCCAGGAGCTGACAAGCCACAGCCACCCTTTCCTTTCCCCTTCCCCCACGCATTGCAAGGCACAGTATACAGTAGACAATCATTAAAATCCAACCCAACTGACTTTCATTTGTACTGCTAAATGCACCCAGAAGATATCTAAGAAACCCTCCAGTTTGGCTTTCTACCTCTGCATTGCAACTTCAATCTATTCCAGCAGTCAACTCTTCTCCTCAGCTAATGCCATGATGTGCAGCATGGTTCAGGAAGACAGAAACATGGCATTACAAAGCAGCTCAGATGGAAAACTACACAAATGGTTCTCTTTATGGTATATTGCTGAAAGCTCTGCAAGCAGATATAGCATATCGCCAAGCTGGAAGCTTTATGTCCATCAATGACTACCTGGTGGAGAACACACAAGAGACGTGGATTTCACCACAACACTTGGCTCCAGTTTTGGAGGTTCTGGGCTCTACTTCAAATTCTCCAGTCGGCACCTACCCCACTGGTCTGAAACAAAATGTCCATGCTCCTGAAAACCTGGAGGAACACTTCAGTCCCCAGCCTCTGTACTGAGACAAGAGCTGGGTTAAATGATACTCAGCGGGTGCTGGAGTGCACATCTGTTCCCACATCCCAACAAAATCCTTCTCTGGAGAGTTAATGCTGACTCAGGGCAGGCACTTACTCTGCCAGAACTTCCCTGCCACTTATTTCCCTCTGTCAAAGCCTTTGCAGGGTACACACGTTAATTAAATTCCTTCTCTTGGGAAATGGTTTAGATTAGGATGCTCAAAAATCAAGGCTTTCATACAGGCTCAGCCCTGCCAGATGCTTAACACCTCTTCCTTTCCTTGCTTGATGACCGCCAACCAATAGCCCTGAAAGCCAAAATCCTATTACTACCTTGCAGCAAGATGAAATTAACAGGAAGCCTAGACTCACCAGTCATATTTCATTTACAAAACCTTACAGGCCAGTCTAGTTTCACTTGCAGGAAAACTGTATCAAAACAGTTTCTTCCCTCCATAGGACATAACCCTGTTATTCAAGAATCAATAGATCAGCATCCTTTTCTTTTTAGGATACTGACTCAGTGTTACTGAATAAAGGCTTCCTTTAAGCTTGTCTACTTGAATTCCTCTGCTGACAAACATATGCACTCCCCCCCGTTTCCCTACTAGTAAGAGGTATGGTAATTATTTCCCCAGAGAACAATAATTTTGCAATAAATCTCAGAAGCAGCATGATTTGACAAATTAAGCTTAGAGCCAAGGATACCAAATGCAGTTTTCTTCTTTGAAGCTAGTGGTATCAAAAATTATTTCCAATATCCCTTTAAATGCTTAAATGCTTTCACTTAGAAAGGATGAAAACAGAAATCTTGACAAAAGTACTGCTGGTCTGTGTTTTTAAAGGAGCAAGACTCTCAAACTGACTCTAGAGAAGCTTCTTTCCAACTGAGAAATGCACATGTGATTTACCTTCCTGGTGCTTTTTTGAATTTTCTAGTTATCAATTGACAGGACTGTAACAGAAACAGTATCATTGCAGTATCCCTCTCAAAGCAGCAGCATTTTGACTTTCATTATTCAGACTTCTTTTTTTTCCACATATTAATGACATTTTTCACATATTCCTCTTATATTACACTGAGATCTTTGTTATTTTATAATTACCTTATGAAAGACACCAAGCTGTTGAGAAGGGGCTAAACCCCCCAGTTTTCCTTAGCAAAACAGCAGCAGCATCCTGCCAATATACAGCCTGGGTATTACAACTGTTAAAGGATTTCTGTGCAGCTGGGGACTTCTGCTCAAACGTCTCTCTTTTTCTGCGACCTTAGGAGGAATGTATTAAACTCCTAAAAGGATTCTTCCCTCTGTAAATTGTTCCTTCTCCTTTTGCTATGATAAATGCCATCTCAGAGACAGTGATACACAAACTTTGAGGATTTACAGTGCATTTCCAACACGAATATTAAACATATCTTTTAAACTTTAGTTTGGAAAGCTTTCGATCCTCCTCACCCCCCTTCAGAATCATTTAACAGCTGTTAAGTCACCTTCAAAGAATTTGCAAATCCTTTGAAGTACAGTACAAAAAATAGACTCCAACATCTTCCCAGCAGTTGCAGGTAATGGGTAATAATTTCTGAAAGCAGACAGAGATATAGCTGTCTAATGCCAAGTTACCACCTCCCACCCTGAAAACACGCTTTTGTGAAGCTCCCTTATGCTACAGTGGCATTGGGTATGAATGATAAGGATTTATTTTTGTCTTTTTGAATAACTTACAAATGTTTCTTTTTTAGAGAGGAGATTCTTCTATGATTCCGTTGCAGCATGGCTTTGGTTTGCAATAACATGGCTATCTTCACCACCTAATTGCTTACTTACAGATCTAATTTGGCAGAGCAGCTGCGTAGGGAGGCCTCTGCCTACCTGTCATAGATATTTCCATTTTGTGACAATGCGGCCACGGATTGTCAATAATAAGCCTTTAAGAACAAAGCATTCCTGAGCAGAGTAAATCACTCCCTTTTAGTCAATTACCAAAAATCTTTAAAAGCATCTCTTAAAAGATTTCAAGTTTAACTCACTCCAAACTCCCTTAACATGCACGTGGCAGTGATGCTCCTGCCCAACCACCTGAAAACAAAGATCTCTCGAGTAGGAAAAAAATAATTATCTGTCTTTTAAGAGTTCAGAGTGCAGAAGTTTCGCACAATTAAAACATTTTGTGAATCTTGCTCGTGGCCCAAAGGTTAAATACTTTTCTTTGCTAGTACAGACCACATAACTGAGAGGAAGCAAATGAGTTTATTCTTTGAAAGGCCATGAAAAAAAACACCCAGAAGTTTATTTGTGTTCGCAAATCCTTTCAGGTCTAAAGAACCAGCAAGATAATAAATTGTTTTTGCTGAAAACAGGCAGTTTGGCAGAGATGCAAAAGGACAGCTGAACTTCGGCGAGACAGCCCAAAGCACTGCGTTTGACTTTGAAAATATTTCCAACAAAAAAAGCCCAAAGAACAAAACGAGAAGAGTGAAGTGCCTCGAATCCGTACAAAGCTAAAGGCACAGCAAAGGCATCTGGCAGTGGTAAGTTCTTGCCAAACTTGTAGCTGCATTTTGCTGGCTTACAGGCTGGTTTGCCAGTTTGCAGTAACTGGCACCAAGTGCAGCTGAAACCCACATTTATAAAGCCTCAAATGCTGTCAAAGCTAGAAAAGTTTTGAGTCTTTTCTTTCTTCTTTTCATCTGACCAAGACTAAAAGAATAAATAAATAAGCATCACTCATGATGGTCAGCTGTATTAAAGGGAGACAACAAAATTTTGAGTGTCAAGACTAAATCCCTACCAGGTTTGACAGAGCTAGGGCCAAACTATGCCCACCCAATGGGGCAGTGCAACAGCTCTGGCTCATGACATGCCTTTGCCACTCCTACCTCAGCATCAGGCTGCTACTGGGACTCTGGCAGGAGAAGATATTCAGCAAGCAATGCAACTTGAATGCAACAGCTCATAGGACATCCGAGTAATATCATGTTTCCTTAAAAAGAACACGTGCACAATACATCCGTCACGGACACCCCTGGAAACTAAGCCACGCTCCAGCCTTTTAGAGGGATTTCAAATGGGTTATAGAACATGACCACCTGCTACGGCCCTGGAGCTAAGCCAATGATTAGTCTTATGGTAGGCTCCAGCTCTGTCCTCTTCTTGTTGGATATAGTGGCACAGTTCTGGCCTGTGTAGATTTGTTCCCTCCTTACCAACTGGCAAGCAGAGCTCAAGGGTTGCCACAGGCCAGAGGTTGCTCCTAGGAAGCTGTTCAAACACTGCTGACTTCTTTTAGGTATGAAAGGTTTTAGACCACATGATTACAAGCTGTACCATGACATTTGCCCAAAGGGATGGAGAACAAATCCTGAACCACTTCAGTAACCCAAATCTAGCATGATGCAAAGGGTCCTTTCAGTACCATACTCATATGAACACAGTTTTTAAGTAAGGAAATATTAAATACATGAATGCAGGTATTTAGGAACTTCAACCCAAAACGTGCATTTTGGGATAAAACTGCACATGATCAACTTGAAAACTCCCTCCTAGCCATGTTGTTTGGAGTACACACACACACACACACACACACACACCCTTCTTCTGTTCTTTTTTCTTTCCTCCCTCCGCACTCATATTTATTATAAAATGTGGATCTTTGAAACATTTATCACAAAGGACTACTGGATCCTTCGGGCCAACCAACACATAAACATTATCAATACCATACATATTATCTTCTGAAACATGTAATGACCACAGACTGATCTTTTTTATAAGACCCATTACTACTGTTATGCAGTCTTAAAACCCAATTTTACCAGCAGAGATGATTTTGACTTTATCTGCTTCTTTTCATCCCAAAACAAGGCCTCATCACAAAGTCCTGAAACAGTATAAGACTGTGAGCTCAAATCTGTTTTTCATTTTATTTCCTTACTACATTTACGTGCCAAATTTATCTGCAGGACCACTCATTTACACCTGCAGGAGCACAGGCAAGACAAACACAATGGTATACAATGAAGATGAAACATGCAAGAAGCTGGATCACAAAGGTCCTGAGAGGTTTTAACAATTAGCAAGGATACCAATAAGGAGAAGAAAACAGCCTTACCTTCGTAAACACTTAGAAGTCAAGCTTTTAGAGGGACTTGAGTCAGAACCCCGATATTCGCAGCCCCTCTGAAAACCCAGAACAGGTATTCCATATGTAGCACCCTCACCATGTGCTCTTTAAGAATAACAACAATAACAACACCTGCACCTTACAACATGGCATTTTTCATCTGTCAAAACAAAACACTTCACAAAGGAGACAAAGCATTACCCTACCTTGTTTAGAAAATGAGAAAATCAAGTCTGGAAAAATGAAATCACTTACCCAAGACCATTCAGCTGAAGCAGTAACAAAATCTGGAGAAGAAGCCAGCGTCCCTGTGCAGATCTCTAATGTAAGCCTTTAATACTCGGCGCTGCACTTTGAACTTCAGTAGAGCAAGTAATACTGTGCTTGCATCTCTCACAGATCTGGGCTGAGCTTTAGTTATAACCTGGAAGCTCTTCAAAAAAGCTGTGGATTAAAAAGCACTATATAAATGCAAAGTGTGATTATTATTCAACAGATATTGGAAAAAATACTGCAGTTTGTATTTGTTTTTCTGTATTTGTGGGATTTATGTTGTTTCAACACTTGAACAGCTTTTGATAATGACACCATCTGTTAATTCTCACCCCTCACTAAATTAGAACAAGTGGTGGAATTGTTAGACTGCATTTTTACAGATCCCAGCTTAGCAAACAAATCTGAACTCAGGGTCAGTAACAGACCTTACCAGCAGTGGGAAGCAACAACTGGTCAGGCACAGCTTCAAGCCCAAGCAGAAGAGAAAGGATAGGGCTATCAGGAAGAACACAACTCTTGGCAAATCCACTATAATAGTTCTTTGTTAGGTGGTGCTCCATTTCCTGACCCTATCAGGTGAACATCATTCACTCAGAGGCTACCCAGGGTAGTGGGGTAGCAGCGGGTGGGGTATTTCAGTTCTGATTTGAGATTGTACAAACACCTGGGTACAAGTCCAAGCCTCTTGAACTGCAACAAGCTTCAGGTGGGCAGAGCTCTGCCTGAGCTGCTGCTTCCCTAGCCAGAGCCTTGTTAAATAAACTTTGCAGGATTAGGGTCCAAAGATGATACAAATTACTATAATTTCATTTACAGAACACGTGAACACATGCATTATCTACAAAAAACACCAAATACGGTGCAGGAGGAGAGCCACAGGCATGTACTGGTAATAGGTTTTCAAAGTGAAATAAAAATTCATAGTCAACCTGTTGGTTATCCTCCCCTCACCCCCTTTTCCTTAAATATTGATATTCTCTCTGTGCTCTAAGAAGTGCTCTTTCTCTGTCTTTGAGGAACTGGTCTAAAATATTTGTACCTGCAAAAGGGTCAGATTATGTTACGTGTAGATTACACATTGAAAACACAGAGCTTCTGGTCTCCAGACTACTCTCTGCATACACCTTTAAACATGCCTTAGTCTTCCTACATACCTTTCTGAATTTATCTTCTGAATTCAATCTTTTCTCAGCAAACCAAATCCCAAACAACGGAAATCTCTTTCACGGATTCTTTTCATCTAAAGGCCAGACTGCTACTACAAACGCAAGCTGTGATAGGTACATCGCAAGGCAACCGGGAGTTTGCTCATGTTATTTATGAATGTTTAGGATGCATCTATGAAAACCTCAGCATTCCATATTCTTGATTATGCAGGAGTCAGACAACACTGCAGTTACACTTACCAAGCAATACCCATGGTGGAGCTTCTTGTATTAAGCTGTTTGGTATTCATCATCACTATAACACTGAATTACCTCATTTCCCACCTGCCATTAGCACAATTTCCCGTAGCCTTTAGTGGGCTTCTAAGAAAGTTTGCATAAACTAGGGAATTAGCTTCCTCTTCCCTTTACAAACAGAGACCTGAAGATACGCTCATGGCACAGTAGCATGATATAATACTGTGAAAATACTACATTGGGTAATGGAAAAAGCACAGTCATCTCAGCATGATGCTTTGCCCGATCTAACAAGTCAAGCATTTCAAGTTATATTTACATCAAGGATACCAGTTACTAAGGTGCAGAGAGAATGTGCCTGTCCTAAAGCTGCACAAAACATCAGTGGCAAGCTTAGACATAAGTCAAGATTCTCCAAACTCTACTTCTATGTCTCAACTGGAAGGAAAACCCAGCATGAGCACTCCTCTCCATCCTTCAGACTGGACTATGTAGTCAGAGTGAGCTTTACAAACAGAATCTATTCTTTCAGTTGTTTGTACTGGGTGCCATCATGGTGGACCAAAGCCATTTCCCACGGACTCATATTTAAGAGGAGATACAGAACTGGCAGAGACATTAGGCTGCTGTAGGTGGTGCCTGGAGCTAACCAGGAAGAATTTAGTTGTGATCTAAGAACAAGGGAGTGACTATTTTTTTTCTGCCAAAAAGCTATTTCCTCATTTATCAGCAATACATGAGACTGCACTGGAAAATGAACCTTCTGGTAGCCCCAGGAAAGGCGGGTAAAGAACTTCAATCCAAGAGGTGAGTGTGTGCTGCTGTGATGGGGTGAAAAAGGTGGGCAACGTGCAAAAGCTGCCTGACAAAACCTCCTAGTCCTTGCTTCTCAGTCCCATTGTGACTGTTTGAAGCACGTTATAGTCAGCTCACAGTGCACCTCAAGTGACCCAAATTCACTTGTTGCTGTTATTGAAGGTCAAATATTCCTACAAAAGGAAAAGAATGAGAGATTTACTGAGCATTATAGGTACATGGTTGATATCACTGTGAGCCAATCAGGACCCCAAATTCTGATCAGCTTTCTAAAGCCCTTTATGTCACTGTTTCACAAAAGGTATTTGATACCATTGCTGCCTTCTCAGATGTGATCTCATCCTTGACCCTGAGTGACACTTTCAGGAATAGCTCCCTCAGGTTTACTTTTATCAGATCATAAAGCACATCAAATTCCCTTGCCTATGAGATGTGCTAAAACTCATATAATTTGTAACTGGAAATCCTATAAAGCTGCCTGACATCTTTGGTCCACAAAAAATTGAAGTCAAAGTTGGAATGGATGAGAAAGAAGCTTCCAAAATTAAAAATGTGTGTGTTTGCTGGAGGAAACTATGATCTCGAGCACCTTTCCTAAATACAGTAAGGGAGAAGTTTTTTTTGGTAATAACAGCAGGGCTGTATTACTTCTTGGATTAATAAACACATGGTTCCTGACTGACTTGTCTCACAATGGTACAAATATATATTATGTCCTATATTGAATATAGCCAGTTTTTCCTAGCTCTGCCTTAGGTGAACTCACTTTAAAACTTGCTGTTAAACTGTTGAAAAGAAGTATTTTAAAATGCAGGTAAAGTGAGATTATGATACAAGTGCATGGAAAATACCCCTCACCACCCTTCAAAACAAGTAAAACTTTGAAATACAAGCACTTTAACACCCAGCGTAAAGACTTAAACGACTTGCCCAAGGTCTCCAAGCAAGCAACAGTCAGATTTTCACAGTTGAAGATCAGTATGACACTAGCAAGCAGTGTGAATCCAAACCAGCAGACAGGTTGGAGGATGTCAAAGAAAGGGGCCAGGAAGACTTGAGTCACAGCTGGCATGGGTCAGCATGTAAGTTGAGGGGGCAGAGAATAAGCTGAAGCTAAATATACTCCAACTCCTTGTAGACTCCGCGCTGGCAGTAGGCCAGACTGCAGCAGTAATGGCTAGGGTAAGTTTAAGTGCTCTCCTCTGCCAGCTAGTCAGCCCTGCCTTAAATTAACCCAGCTGACTTTAGACTGAAACAGATGATGGGTCCTCATAAACTCAATTACACCAGTTCAGCCATGAGCAGGGAAGGCTGTAGATGAAGTGTGGTGCTTTACAAATATCTTGAATCTCCACTGTCTTCCCTGCAGTGACTGTTGACAGTGACCTAAATTCTTTAATCCATCTGAAAGACAAAGCTTCTGGTTAACCTAAGCAACATAACTTTCGGGGCCTTTGCCTAGAATTGCTGGACAGATGATGAAAGGAGGCTTTCTGAGACCATTTCTCCACTGGATGTCAACATGCAGCAATGAATTCACACAAGATGTTCTTGTGGATCTCATTCCTGTTAGGGTCATCCATTTCTCTGGGCTCCTTTTATTACACTCTCTGATCTTTCCAACTGCAAGAAACCACAATTCCACTTTACTGGAGAATTGTGCAAGTCCTCATAGAAAATAATGCTCATATACACTGTTAACAATTCCACTACAATCCAACCATTTATTATTAGATTACTTTAGATAAAATAAAACCCCTGGGTCTGTAAAAGTATGTGCATGTACATGGATATAAACATAATTCAACTGCTAAATTTACATGCTGAGCCTACATTTTCTGTAATAAAATATTTAAGTAGTTTCAACTCCACAGTGAGATTTAAAAGAAAAAAATATCTAAGATAAAAAAAGACATCATCACAGGACACTACTGACTCGACACAAACACCTGGATGAGTACTAAGACAAATATCTTCACTGTGGGCTGTCAATGGCCAATACAGATTTTCCCAAAGAGAAATAACCTCAATAATACCACCTCATGCAAGCATAAACTAAGAACAAGCTTCCATTTTAAGCTGCATTTCTACTGATAGCTCTTAAATATCAGAAAAGTCTGATAAAGAATTGCCTGAGGCTCAGACAAAAACAGGACTGTAGTCTGCCCCCATAACACAGCTGAAGCTGGGGGAGGCTTTGGAGAGCAGTTAATTAGTTGTGTATAAACTGGTAACAACTAAATACTTTGACTGTTTTTCTATCACTTTTTTTTCTATGCTTCTTCAGAAATTAGGCTATCTTGAAAAGTCACCTTTGGAACTGGTCTGTCATAGCCAGGGCTGGACTGGTGGCAGGACTTGCTTGAGCTGAGTCCTGGTAGTTCCAGTAGAAGCTCTCCCACTTGTCATCACAGAATATATGACCTTATTACTCCTCCCTTGGTTCTGGCACTGATTGTTAACGCTGTTTGCAGCCAGTGACGTTTCCTCAGTGCTCTCTGCTGCTGTCTCTCCCAGCTCCTTCTGCTTTTGTTTTCCAATGGCAGCAAAAAATATGTGAATCCAATTTTCTGCCAACACTGAGATGAACAAACTCCACAAAATAATGTGAAAGAGAGCAAAGCAGGCAGATTTGTGCGCGGGTTGTACCTCTTAGCTAAGGATACATTGAAAGTTGCAGGAATTATCTGTATATCAGTGAGACGATGCCACTTGCTACTGTAGGATCTGGACAAATTAGCTAACAAATATGGCCCTCAACAGCTCAGATTTATCTCAGATTTTACTGGCGAGGAGAACAGAGTGTTGGAGAAGCCACAAAACGAGCCCACGATCATGAAGAAAGCCAGCAGCAGACCTAGATCTGCTGGCTAGCTGCCCTGGGCATTTAGCTTTCTACAAGCTTCCTGTGGTGAGGGGTATTGCAAAGAGCTGGAGAATTGGGCCATTTTGGGCAAAGTAGCCCATTTTCCACCGTCAGGAAGACAATTGCCAAGCAGGGCTGGAGGGATGGCAGGGCTACAGCAGCCTCCTCTCTGGCTCGGAGCAGTCCCTGTGTCAGAGCATGAGCTCCCCTTGCTCTCGCTCAGCCCTATCCAAAAGGCATTATCTGGAAGCAATTAGAGATTATTTTTTTTCTCCTTTTTTTTTCTGTCGTTGCCTGACAACTGCAGCAGACGCACACGCAGTCGCCCCCCTCTGCTTCTAAGGAACTTTGCTTACTGTTAACTATTTAAATGTTGAAAGTATTAAAGCTAACTGAACTCACTGCTCGGAGAACCACGTCTGAGGCCAACTGTCGTATATGTAACACTGTTTGGGAAAAAGGACTTTGGGTTAGCTTAGAAAGCTTTAGAAAAGTGCTCATGCCTGTCCACATACTTGTCAGTTCCACTTGTCATCACGGATGTTTTGGGGGGTTTTTTAGGTTGGACAAACAGATGGAACTGCTTTGAGGAACTCCTCAAGGAACATTTGGATAAACCAACTCTGGAGTTAGTGCTGAAGGTGGTGACACAAGATGCTACTCAGCTGGCCAAATTTTAAGCACCTTGCTTCAGATACTTAACCTGGGACAGTCTTTAGGGTCCAAGGATAGGTAAGGGGGAAAAGAGATGGGGATGGAGGGGACAGTAAAAAAAAATCAGCCTCTTCCATAGAGTATTCAGACTGATATTTAAATGCTGTAATTGCTTTCCAGAGAGACTGAGTGTCTCCTTGTCAACTTTATGGGAAACCTAGAGAAATTATCCTCTAAACCTAGATATTGTGAATATCCTCTCACAATGTCACACTGAGAAGGAGTCTCGGATGGTAAATGAGAGAAGCTCTGCTGAAGTCAAAGGTGCTACTGTTTACTTACATCTTGCTGAGGATTCAGCCCAGTATTTTTAAAATGCTTATGCTCCGTGGCCCACAAGGAACAGATTTCTTCTGATTCCATGGTTTTTGTTTTTTTTCTCTGGGAGAAAATAGGAAAGAAAGAAGTAGTTGGTGGTTGTTCATAATAGAGCAGCAGTAGAGGAATTCTTAAAGTGATCCTTGTCTGCTGTAAATTCAAAGCAAATGACACCACATCAGGGCCAGACCTGTAGAGCAAAGACATTCACATGACTGTGAGAACATGCCCCACATGCACAAATAGACTACCTTCTGTATCACCCAACTGGTGACTTTGGGGGTACAAGGTCTATTATTCCTACCTGCAAAAGCCACCTGCTAGAAGTAAATGTCAGATATTGTTGATTTTATAGAGAAGTGAGTTATCTTTAAGGCGTGCTGAGGAATGTGAGCATCCCACACATCCAGTCTTTGCAATCAAAGACTGAAAAGAAAAAGAGAAAAGAGAGCATGACAAGGAAGGTTCAGGCTAGGCCTCTGCTAGGTATAACACAGTAGTAGGCAATTCTATTTTATATGAGGAAAGGAAGTCTGTTGGAAGCATGATTCCTGAAGATTTTAAGGAGACGGGCTGTTGTTGGAGAGGCTATCATGAGATCAGAGGCAGTCAAGCTCTAAAGAAGATTGTGGTTATGGTATGTCCAGGCTGTCTTTCATTTATCATCTAGCCAATCTTCTGAGAGATGACAGGAACCTTCAGATGGCAAAGTCCATGCCCTAGATATCTGTGACTATGACCTTGCAAAGGCTTTGCAAAGAACATTTCAGCTTCCACCATGCTTCGAACTACAGGCAAGAGGCTTAGATCAGCAGCAGCACAGAGAGTGGTCATGAGTAACTCAGTCTTACTGAATTATCAGCCAAACTTCTTAACCCGTACAAAACAATGAATTACTATCAAAGAGATATGAACAGTCCAAAAAAGCTGCAGGCTCTTCTGGGGTAAAGCAAGGGTCTTGCAATTGTCTTCCACTTATATCAGAATGGGAGTAATCTGATGACCTAAGAAGTGGAGTCATTTTTAATACCTGCACCTCTCTCCCAGTACCTGGAGGGGTAGAGTCCTGCATGTCTCGTCTCACTGGTTATCATTATTATGTCATCCAGATCAATCATTTCAAGCTCATTGGGTTGTAAATGCAGCTTTGATCATTCGTTACACTTTGTTAGTATTTATCAGAACCAGGACTCTGTTAATCTGAAACAGCAGCAATCAAAAAGCAAGGAAACCTGGGCTCCAAGAGCACTTACTGCAAGTTGGAGGGGTGATGTTATTTGGTTTTATTTGCTTTCCAAATTATTGACTTCTAAAAATTGCCAAACTGCTGCAGGACACAGCAGGCAAGAGGAAATTTGTACTCTCTCAAGACAGGCACTGTGAGAGTGAAACACGAAGCTCCTGCCAGTTGCTGGAAGCCCATCGCTGCTCCAGTGGATTGGAAATAGGCACAGGAGAGGGAGTCCTCCTCTGGCAAAACCTCTTTTATGTCAAAATACCTGTAAGGGTCCTGGGTCAGATCCACGGCACACTGAAGTCATTGAAACCAATAGGCCTAACTTATACAGTGCTCTGGAGTAGGTCTTTCACTGGTTTTAACTCCTATGCACTGACTGCAGTTTATATTGCATTTAGGACAAAGCAAAAGCACTGCTTTTTAATTCCAAGCCCAGGAACCGAAAGGAGGACTGCACTCCAACTGCTCTCCTTTAGCGATGACAAGCAAAAATTCTTTAGCACCATCTAGCTAACATCGAAGGTAACCCACATTGACACTTCCTACAAATCTGCTCTGCCACTGACACTCCCTGGCTTGAGCGTGCAGACTTCAAAAGCCGAAGAGATAGGCACTGCATGTTGATGAGGAGAAGGAGAGGATGGGTTTTGCAAAGCAAAGCACCCAAGACCTCTATGCATTTCACACAGGCACAGTTTATTGGCCATGGGAAGTACAAGTGCAAATTTCATACAACAATTTATATAGTATCCCATCCAACAACCTGAGAAAACACAACAGCAGGACATGGGGAGGGACAACAATGCCTGGTTTTGTTGAAATGTCAGAGAGAAGATGGACGACAAAAACGCTTGTGGAAGCAAAATTTAATGCAGGAAGCTTTGGTAAAGCTGAATAAAGGGCTACAAAGTTAATGGGAGGTGCCTAGAAAAACTTAGAGAGAATAGAAAGAAGCAGTCAATCAAAAACGTTCACAATTTAATGCAATATTTGCTGAAATGGTCCTGTAGAAAAAAAAATATGCAGTAGGGTGAACAGTTCAAAACAGTCCAGTACTTTGGAATGAAAAAGATGGAATTTCCCTTTTTAAAATTGATTTATTTCTTGAGATTTTATTACACTGTATTATTCTATAAATGCAGAAACACATCCTAAGAAAAATGAGTTAGCAATCTACATTGAAATTGTTCTAAAAGGAACATTTCAGAGTCCTCTTTATAAACCCATTTGTTGGAAAAATTTGAAACTTATGGATAATGCATTTCAGAATGAAGCCAAACATTGGAAACACAAGGAAAGGATCTCCCCCCTTAAAGTTTTATGAAAAAATTTCAAAACTTGCTATTTTTTCTTCCTTAAAGTTCCAATGAGAAATCAGTTAAGCTGATATTGGAACTGCCTGCGGGATAACGCACAATCCTCTATAAAGAACTGTTTGACTTGGGAACCTCCCTTTTCTAAAGAATTACTGTAAAGTATGATTTGCTCAAATAGGACGGAATCATTGTCAGAAAAGAGAACGTCTTCACCCTTCATGTCTTTGTCAAGGAAAAAGAATTAAAATAAATGAGAATAGGAAGCATTTTGATTCAGCACTGGCCCAATTATCTGCTTACATTTGGCCCTTTGGAAAAATCCAACTGAATTTCACTTCCACAACCAACTTAAACGATATTGTAAATTTTGATCTCTATCTTTTGACCTAGATTATTTTAAAACACTTCCTTGGCATTCTTGACCGTCCTCCCCCAAAGTGTTTGTCTTTGTTTGATTGTTTTTTCCAGAAATGACTGAACCAATCACATACCACGTTTCCACCAGTAAGGACTGTGGGCAAATTGATGCCTTTTTATTTAAGCACTCACACCCGAATGTTTAGATTAGAAAGACCCTGTTTCAAGCTTCGTGGGTCAATATTAAAAGCAGTGTGTAGAGCCTTCCACATCTGCCTGTGCTCCAGACTAGATGGAGGCAGAGATATCTCTGGGCTTAGCGACCATCTGAAAGCTTTGCATGCCCCAACCAGAGTAGGCTGACAGCAGCTCCTCAGTCTAGATAAAATAGATACCATCCTACAATACGCAGAAGAAAAAAGGCTCGAAGGAGGTCCAAATTTTGAGGACGGGGGTTCAGAGGTGAAAACTGCAGGGGAGCACAGCCCCTTCCACAGCAATACAGCAAACCTCTGCCAAGCCAAGTTACACTCAGTGTCACACCATGTAACACGGTCAAAAATCAGAAGAAAAGGAAATTGCAGACAGTGACAAAAATCAATACCTACAGAGCACTGTGCTGGAGATGCTGAGCTACGCGGTGCCAAAGAAACAGGAGCCAACACTCCCACTGGGCCTCCTGGGTACCCAACACAAGGCCACCTCCTGCTGCACTGCCCTCCAGCTAGTGTGGCAATGCTCTCACAGCTTTGGAAACGGAGTATGTTTGGTTGATTTGCTTACTTAAGGAGGGAATCGCGGGATGAGTTTTTGTTTGCTTTCCTGTTTTACTTGCCTGTTTGGGGTACTCGGTTCTTTTTTAATTTGTCTTGTACAAAACACTCTGTCAAAAATGCACGCGAAGGAATTGCCTCTGAGACTCCGAGCGTACACCATTCCCACGCCCTCTCACACCCTGTAATAAGCTTTTTATTCTACTGTAATTAACACTCGGGAATCAGTCCCTGTTTCCTTAAAATCACAAACAGCCCCACACTTAGTATTTTTCTGCTGCTTTTGCTTTACTTGCTAATAACCCTTTCCCCTTCCTGAATTGCTTTCCTATACTGTCTTCCCAGCCACTACATGCTGAATTTGGACTTCCTGGTTGCTTAATAAAGTATTTTTTTTTTTACATAAATACTGTATATTTCATACTGAAAGAGTCTATACCCATGAAATCAAGGGCATACTTCAACCCAGACACATATTTTGGGGAGCTGGACCACTGGGGTAAATACAGACCTTCAGTCATATTTATGAGATGTTCACTGAATGTATTGCTGGTCCCTTTATTAAATACTTCCAAATTTCAGAGTAAGATTTTGACACACAATGCCAGCACATACAGTTTTATTCCTGCAGAAGACAGACAGTTCCCAGTGGTCCCAAATAAAGAAGGCACTTACATCTCTACTTACAGAACTCATACAGGCCATTAGGAATCTCAGATTCATTGAAAAACTAATGAAAATAAGCTAAATTCTAAATTTGGGAATTTTAATTAAAGTCATGTAGACCATTTACAGTATTTTACAGTTTATCTTAAAATAAAGGTTGCACATAAGACACCTCAGCTTGAATTTTTAGCAACATACACCTCCCCCCTGCAAAAAAAGAAGTTCTTCAATTGCAGTGATTGGGGAGAACTCACTGTTACTGATTTTAAAGAATAAAAAATGTAGCAATCACACAAGAATAGGATCCAAACCCCTCTGCAGCCGGTGGGCTTTCCATTTATTATGACAGGCATTAGATCAGGCTGATTATATTGACTGATGGGGGGATGACAGAAACCGACTCTTTTGGCTTCATAAAAGCAAATGTCTTTTTATCTGAATAATTATTATTATCGTTAAAACAAAATGTATATTTTCTCAGCTTCTTATTTACAATATAAAGTGCTTTCCACAGTAAATCAACAAATATGAGTATTCATGTCACCAAGTGCTGATGATTAAAAATAATTACTTTAATGGTAGCTGGCCTGATGCCAAACATGATTAGCTTTCGCATTTCAAGCATGATAGTAGATAATTTACATCTCCTTTCACACCAATACCAAACTACTCCTAATGGATTCTATTTTAGTTTTTATGAATTAATAGAAATTTAGTGCCCAATTCACTATATTATAACCACCATTTGCTTTCAAAACCAAAGAATTGTTTCAAAAAAGGGCAGAAAGTATCCAAATCACAGGATCCATAGCCAATAAACTCAGCTTCCCTGCTGACAGCGTCCTTGCCTGTGCCCTTAGAGCTGTCACAGAGGCAGAGTGAGAGGAAAACTTTCTCAAACAGGCCAGAAAACCCTGTTAAGAGGCAAACCCCTGCGGAAATACTCAAGGCTTCTCCTACCAGGATATATGCAAGATGAAGCCCCAGTCTCCTTAAGAGCAAGGCAAACCTCCCACCTGCTCAAATGGACATGATTTTATTCCAGGGAGAGAGAAAGAAATTGGTCATTTGCCTTTTAAAAACATCACAAGCTGTTCAAGGACCTGGTGGGTAAAAACAGGAAATATATTTACATTCTTTTAAAGTAGCTTTAAAACCAGTTGCCTTTTACCTACTCATTAGGTCTGAATACAGAGCCCGGAGCTCATCCTGTGGGGATAAACACTGGTTACACACATATGATTGCATGTGCCTGCCTCAGTTCAGTCTCAGGGTCTTAAAAGCATCTGAACACTCTTTGCGGGAGGAAAGGGAAGAACAAACAGATTCTCCTCCATATGGTTTGGAAGATTCTGCCCATAGGAAATATGGAAAATCAAAATACAATAAGAAGACACAGACAGTGGGTTCATGGGCAAGAGTGAAGGTCAGAAGGACCAACTTAGTTTTTAAATATATGACGAATACAGTCAGGATCACTTAGCCTTCTTAGCTAGAAAGGTGCAAACAGTAAGAATGAGGCAAAAAATACCAGCAAATTAATGGACTCACTTGACTTGCGAAGCAAGACTGAAAAGCAAGATAATGCCTCCCAGCCAGCAGGCTGGAAGAAGACAAGGGAAGCTACTGTGAAGCTCCCACAAGAGCAAACCTTGGTGATCTGGTTTCCCCTTCATCCCCAGATTTCCATTTCCAGCAAGATAGGGCCAGCAAGGCTCTAAGCTGTGCCCGACTGCTGTCAGGACCAGGGCCCCAGTTGGAAAGGTTTAACTGCTTTTGGTGGCTACAGGAAGGTGGAACTTGTGTTTTCAAAGAACAAATTTGGGAACAGTGTCCAAATAAAGCAGAATTAAAAAGAAGCAAAAAGAAGCACTCTCCCTCCCCAGCCTATCTGAAGTTCCTGAGTGCTATGGGACACGATTTCCTAATATCTTAAGACTGTTTCAGGGCTGTAATAATGAACCCAACCCAAGTGAATGGGTTTTACAGGACCTGCAAATATCCATTTGCTTGTGCTGGTCACCGATTAAAAGCAAATGTATTTGTCAAGTTTAAGCCTTCACCTTTCAGCCTACTGCTGACGTGGAACATAAACACTTCTTGCGAAACCCTTCCAATTTACATTTCAATGGACCACAACCCTCATCTATACTGACATTACAACTTCCAACACTGGCAGCCTCACAAGTACAGAGCAAGTGGACAGGGTGCTGGTTCCCCATGCTGCCTCCCACATTTCATTCTAGACCTTCTATAGGCTCCTATAGGGGCTGATGGGAAACCAGACCTTAACATCACATCGATGCTTGGCTGGCGTAGAAGTCTCAACCACAGCAGTAATTGACGCTGCTTGTGATGCTGGTTTTTAATGGGTGTACATTTGGTGCAGTTTTTCTATAAAGGTCACATACAACACTTTCCAGCAAATATTTGGAGGAGGGAAGATGGGAGCAAATATTTGGAGGAGGGAAGATGGGAGGAAGAGCAGACAGAGCTGGTGGGCTCTACGATTTGGAGCAAGTTTGGAATTGCTTACTTAGAGATAAAATTCAGTATCACAACAGGAAATCCCAAGCTCTGTCCCTGTCCCCTAGTCTAATTGCTGTTGGTCTGGCAGTACACCCCTGTTGCTGAGCCATCCTTTCTTGCTAGAAAGAGCTCCCAACACCATCCCCCCTTTCTATTTTGGCAGAAATCCGAGTGTATCCTCTGCATTCCGATTTAAAGTAAACCGCCGTGTCATCGCCCTAGCACAAAAACACACAAATACCCTCCCACCTTTGTAAAGAAGCAAAACATTAAGCTTTATGGGTACAACAACTAATATAAAAAAAAAGCCCAACTATTTAATGCAATGTTGTGGTTGAGAATTTAACCACACAAAAGGCAGAAAATTCAAACGTACAATTCCCACAGAAACCATAACTTGGCCACGTTTCACATACACACGTCAAGGCAGAAACTTTAGCAGTGCATTCCCCATGTGAATTATTGCATTTGCAGAAGAGGTACAGCTCTCCTCCTCCTCCCTTTGTTTTCTTTGCCCCGTTCATTTCTCATATACAAATCCCCAGTGGCAACGGTTATGAAAAATTAGGTGAGGGGATGCCAGGGGGAAGAGAGAGGGGAGGACGGCTTTGGGTAAACACGCATAAACCGGAGAGGGTTCAAAAGCAGAGCTTAGCTTCCAAATTGCTTCCAACTTCAGCTGTTTGGGTCCAGGCCCCCCAGGCCCAAGGGGCAAACACTTCAGTCTGCACCACAGTTTAGTGTGATCACACAGTACCCAGCCTTAGGCAGACCCTCCCAAGACCTAACCCACAAGGCTACTGCCCAAGCGACAGCCCACCAACTCTCACCTCCTTCCATGCTTTTTCACCGTGCATATGAATTTTGCTAAAGGCCTACATGGGCCAGCATGCGCCTGTTTCCTGAATCAATGCTATGCAAGGGAATGAGGTGGTTTGCAGCTTGGTTAACTCATCCCTTAGTGTGAACAACCCATTACTCTTTACAGGCCAGGCTGAGTGAGGTCACCCTTGGTGCTAATCTGGATTGAGGACGTAAGTCATGCAGCTGAATCTACAGCAGGTTACCTTCACCCCTCCACCGCTACACACTCACCAACTCTAAGCTTCTCTGCTCAGCTTTTAGAGCAGCGACTAGTGATGCTGTACATGCAGGCAGCTAAACCTTCCTCCATCCACCAACCTTGCTGCTTAATCCTTTCCCACCCACCCCAAGGAAGGAGGCAGATCAAGCAATAAGCTTTTTTCTTCCTGAATTTCCAGGCCCAAGGTTGGAGTTGGCTTTGATTGAGTATCTTTATTCATATAACCAAATGGGCATTTGCAGCCACAGGGAAGCAGTGGATCCAGCCACTGATCCGGGCTGCATGCTCACTTGGCCCTGGGCAGACACAGCAGCCAGTATGGAATGTATTATACTTAATGTGCTGCACTGAGTCTTTGCTGGCTCTGAGCAGCCTGTGCTGAGTAGCCTGAGCAGTCAGAAATCTTGATTTCTTGGCAGTAGTGAATCTCAGCCTGTAGAGGGGAGAAAAACGAGGTAACGTCTCCATTCATTTTACAAAAATTAAGAACACCAAAATACATGAGCCATTCTGAGTCACCAATGGCCCATCCACCCCAGTATCTCATCTTCCCCACTGGTCAGCGGTGGGTGCTTCAAAGGCAAATATAAGCAGCATGGCAATTACAGTGATCCCTCCTCTGGTATAACCGCTCGGATTCCAGCAATCAGCAGTTTTGGGACTTCCTGAGCCAGAGGTTGCATCTGGACCATCATGTTTAATAGTTCCCAGTAGACTTCTCCTCCATGAATTTTCTAATCCCTTCTTGAACCCATTTATACTATTGGCTTCTACAACATCCTGTGACAAGGAGTTTCACACTACAGTTGTGCACTGTGGGTGTTGGGCAGCATGAGAGGGAGAAACACTTCCTTTTCACTGATTAAAACTTGCTGCCTAACTATTTCAGAGAGCACCCTCCGGATCTAGTGGCATGAACAGCAGTAAAAAGTCATTGCTTGACAACCTGCTCCCCACCATTCAGACCATTATGAGGTTCACCTGAGCTTCACTTTTATAGGCAAATCAGTATCTCACAGAGTCTATTTACAATCTCTCATACCAAAGTCATTCCATATATTTGCCTTTCTCTATGCTTTTCTGTTTCCACTGTAACCCTTCCGATACAGGCAATTTTTCTTTGGCAATGGATGGTTCTGATAACTAACCAGAATGTATTTACCAGAAAAGTTTTGAAACCAAATTATTTACCCTGAAAATCCAGATGTAGTTACAGAAAAAGAAAAGAGTGCATTTTGCACTTTGATGGCTTCATTGACTTCAATTGAGCAACTGAGCTTTAATCTGATGTATGCCTGATCTTCACTCAGCCATCCAAGCTATCTCCTGAGCTCTTATATGCACCTATAAATAATAATACAATGGTATTATCATATAATGAGATATGATTAGTTTTTCAATAATTACTATAATTCAGTTATGTAATAATTCATAATTATATACTAAAATACTGTTATTATATAAGCATAATATACACATATATATACATATAACCTTGTTATACGTATACGTACATGCATGTTATACATAACACATAAACAATACAAGTTATAATTATACATAACTTCCCTTCACTAATTATCCCATTTCACCCAAATCAGTGTGTCACGACACAGTAATCACTCACTCACTAAAAAAAATGAGGGCAGACAGCACATTGCAGGGTAAGGTGAATCTGGGTTTGGAGACAGCAGATAAAAGACCTGTAGTTTCAAGATCAGCATGGGTGCAGAGAACAAGCCCAGAAAAACTCAGCAGGGTGTGGAAAATGTGTTGGATATAAATTTGGACAAATTCAGGCACAGCAAAGCATGCAGGAATACGCACACTGGCACGATGAAGCTCTTAGTGCACACATATTTTTAAGGAACTATTAAGCATTCCCTTGAGCTCATCATGCAGACAGTTTCATTCTTCATCCCACCTCCTCTGCAGTCAGTTTAGGAGGGTCTAAGCCCTCATTTCCCGTGGGATGCAGCAGAAGTGAGAAAGGTCCTATTAAATGCCAGCTGACGTGAGACCCCTGCAATTCCATAACGCCTATTCCTGCACAGGGTGTCACAGGTCAGGAGTCCAGATGCTCTGATGGAACCAAAGCCTAACTGCCAATTACATCCCATTTTAGTCATAACACCCAGAAAAAGTTTCAAGAGAATATGCCCCAATTTGGTGAAGTTTTCTGAAATATGTCTCTTCCAGGGACAGCATGCAGGAAAGTGGGCAATGCACTGGAAGAGGGCAGGAAGATCAGAAATCAGAAGTAAGGGCTTAATAAAAGAGTGAGTTGACATGCCTTTCTCTTATTCACCTCAGTTTGCCCAGCACCACCATTTTCATTGGCCTGACAGCGATCATTTGGATCATGACCCAACCAATGAAGACAGCAAGACCCTGGCAATGGTTCACTATTATCAGCTTAGCTGAAATATTGTGATACCAGCAACACCAGCCTTGCATTGATGCAGCTCAGATTGCTCTCTCTTGCCCTCTTTGCTCTACTTCTGCTCTTCTTCAACCTGACTTCTGCTGTCCTTTTAATAAGGAAAGACTTCACCACGCCAAGCAAGACTTTTTATCTTTCACAAGGTTTCTGTGACCGCAAACGAAACACGGACTAAGAAACAACATCTTAAACTATCCAACAGAGCTGAGTTTGTCAGGTCTCAGGGCAGCTAGCAGAGCTGTAGCAGCCAGCAAGCAGAAGAAAACAGCTTCTGTCTCTGGTGCTGACTATTCTCTGGTCTTTCATTTCCTCTTGCCTGCGTGCTTGCTTTGTCATCAGAGAAACAGGCTTGAACTTTAGCTGCAAGAACTGAACTAGCAGCTTCAGCCTATCTCAACTGTGTTTCTTTTCTCCCCCAAGAACATTCATCCTATTTAAAGTAATTTTAAGAGACTTTCAAGCTAAAAGGGAGTTTATAAAAATTCAATACAGTGAAAAAGAAAGAAAATCATATTAAAGTGAAAGCAGTCCCTTATATTGATCACATCTAGTGCTTTAACTAATTTTCCTTCTTTCCCCTATCCATATTTTTAACACAAAGTTTAACAAAACCAGGTTGTAGTGATGGCTGCTGCCATGGGATGAGCCAGGTTGAAACCTGCACTCAGCCCCCTGAAACGTTTTACCTGTTCACCACAAATATTCTGATTTCTTTGACTCGGGGTCCATGTTTTCTCTCAGAATGATGATGACAGACAAGCATGGGGGTTTCTGGCAGAGGCTGTCAGCAAGTTGTATGTGCTGGACCCTGTTCTCCTGCATGCTCCTGGCAGCACTGTGGGGTTTGCTGGACGAAGGAGATGATGTTAAATGTACAGGGCTCTGGACCAAGCTTTTACAAGAGGAGAAAAATGAAAGGATGCCATGAAGCCAAAATCACATGTCTCTTTGGTAAAGAAAACAAAGAGTAATAGTTCAATATTGGCCAACAGAAGTTTTGAGAACCAGTTACTACCTGCCAGCAATTACGAAGTTTGAAGATAATAAGATCTACTTAACCAAACACCACACCAAATGACAACACCATACACCCATGTTGCCATGGATCTATCTACATGAAAGTGTGCAAATAAACATTTAAGAGCAATTAAATCTTAGTCAGATGCCTAGAAAGAACGAAATGTGATTTGCTTTGTTCTCATGGCCATCATCTGACCAAAAGTTATGGAGCCTGATGCCAAACTTTTGGGCTTCTCTTCAACTTTTCATTGCCTTGGTTTGCTGCTTCTTTCCCTGGCACAGATACGTACACATGCACCACTTTAAATATATTTATGTGTATGTATGTGGACTAAATACGATCATCCATTTTCCCTGAAAGGATTTTATGAGGGCAACTTGATATGTGCAATCATAAAGAAGTCTGAAAGGCACTCCGCATATGCACTGTATCACTCTTATTGCACCTAACAGCCACTTACACAGTATCAAGCAAGGGAGATGTGAAAATGTGGACCCTCCACACACTCAGTGTAAAATAAGGCACCGAGGCACAATCTGAGCTAGGCAGTTGAGGTCCTAGTTCTTTGCTTGCCCACAGCTCACATTCATCCCCAGGCAGGTGGCAAACAATCAAACCCACCTCACAGCCCAACCATTAATGCAAAGTCAATTTGTCCTCCTGTATGAGGCTGCAAGAGGTGGTGGCCCATGTGCAGAAAGGAAGTCCTTCCTACTTTCTATCACCATCTTTTTGATTAGGGTGCGGATGGATGGGAGAAAGAAGAGCAGTCTACCCAGTCCTCATTAGCAGATACATTCTTCTATGTCTTCTTGGTTGATCTTGTCTACTAAGGCATACTGAGAGCTAATAATAATAACAATAATTAGCACTTATATAGCACTTAATCCTCAAAGCACTTTACAAACATTAGCTAATTAACTAAAAGGCAGATTATATATGTGTCTGTACATATAAATAAATATAAAAGATCTGGGAAGTCAGCCACATTCATTCTTGCAGAAGTCAGGTTTTGCAAAGTGTCTGCACTACACAAATCTCACTGCTTTCAGTAACATGTCATGCCAGCTTCGTTCAAAGCCCATAGTTTAGCTTATGAGTGTGTACTCTGCCATCCATGTAGACCTGCAGAGTGGGGAAATTTCTTTAGGACAGCCCTGAGATGGTATTAATTAAGCAGTCTGACTTAATTTAATATTCAATAGGCTTATTTTCCAACATGATGAGTTGCTAATGACTGTAAATACTTGCATTATTGTTGCTAGCCACTTTAGATAATTGCTAGATACCAATTAAACTAGCGGAATAAGAAACAAGGTCAGGGAAATGGCAGCATTTTCAATCTCCCACCATCTTACACAAACCCTATGTATTTAGTTTTCCTTTCCTTTCAACTCAAATACCACACAATTTTATGGACAAATTCATTTTGGGAATGTTTTCTCCTTAAACTGAGCTACCTCACATGACAAGCTAGGGGATACTTCAGTCACATCCTTGGAAATTGTGACAGTGGGCCCTGGCCCATCCCTGAAAACAGTGCTGGAGGCTGTGGCAAAGGGGAGGTCAAGACCTGCACAAAGATGTTGAGCTGCATGGGCTGACAGAGGGACAGGGACGCTGGGCATACAGCCTGAAGGGCAGACTGTATGAAACACCATGATCTGTATCTCCTCGTGTTATCACCTCCTTATCAGTGTCCCTACACTTTGACATGTTGCAGAGACATGAAGCTCAGTAGCAGTGGCAGAGCTCTCTTTGCAGGCAGTTTTGGCTGCTCCCATATATCTCATGGGTGGCCTTTTGTCCTTGCTCTTATCTTTCCCTTCACCTCTCCCTCTTTTGTATCTTATGACTGAGCTCAAGATTCAGACCTATTCCAGACTAGTGGCCTGTGACAGAGGACCTCAGCAATAAGACTGCACCAAGACAAAAAAAGACTTAGGAAAATAAAGAATGAAAATGCATGAAATGACTTGTGGGCAAGGTGGCTGTGATACAGTGAAATAAGATTTATGCTTCATGAGCATCCCTAAAAAAAAAACCCAGACCAACAAAATCTAGGAAAAATCCTCTATAAAAATCAAATTAAAAACACTGTTCTCCTTGCACTTTGTGCATGTGAGATGTGACTTGGAGGTGAAATCCCTCCCTCGTATCAGCTTTTCCCTTCCACTGGCACATGTACACACATGCAATTGCAGCAGACACAAGATGCTACACATACCAACATCCATGTCAAAGCAAGGAGATTTAAACCCCCGTGAAAGCAAAGCAAAGACTTCTACCTCTTCTGATGTCCTCTCCAGATCCCCTTGTGAGCAGTATGGGCCAGGGCCAGCTTTCCTATAGAAAGGTCTTAGAGTCACTCCAACGCCTGTTTCAACACTCTGAATCCCTACCTCAGACAGATTTCTGCCATGCAACCCAGTTCTTACAGTGAGTTCTCTTTAAAGCTGAAAAAAAAAAAATAAAGGGCATGTAAAAAAGTGACAGTCAAAAGCTGAACATGTACCTATTTTCAAGTGCACTACAGCTCCTCCTACAACAGGGTATTATACATGGTTATACCACTGCAAATCCATACTGTCACCCCCAGATCTGTATCATGACACCTGACAGCAGTAATAGGCCTCATTAGATGGCAAGGGGGAACAAGAACCTACTTCCAATTGCACAGATGTAACACCCACAGAAGGCAATGGGAATTGTACCAGGCAGCTGAGAAGAGAATTTAAAGCTTTATATTTTAATTTATTCTCTTTTAAGAAAGGAATCAGACTTGAATATGAGCCTGAGATGTGCTTGACGAACACCTTAAATATTCCTACCACCAAAGCAAAAGCAGCACTTGTGTCATGTTTTATTTTGCTGCATTCATTTTTCCTAGCTGCTGTGGAGTCCCTCCCTCTCTGGATACAGCTGGACCATCTCTGCCAGAGGACATCCCTGGGGCTCAGAAAAACACTTCTAAAGAGCTTTTTTTTATTTTCTTGCATTTGGAGTACAGTAGATTATATCAAGTGTCAGATACTTTCAAAACATCTCCCAAGGGACACTACTCCTACAAATTCCTCACACATCCGCTGCTTCACTTTCCACATGCCAAGCGCCCTGCTGTCCATAGACCTGCTGGTGTTAGCGCAGGAATCAGTACGCAGATTTGCATGAAGTGCATTTGCTGCTCTCAGTGCCCTTCAGGACTGTGCACAAGAAGTATGCAATAGTTAAATACAAGAAACCATAGGATACTAACTTTAAATTTCTGTGAATGCACAAGTTAAAGGACTCTTAAGAGTTGTTGAAATTACTAATTAAGGATTGACAGATCTTTCCAAAAACAAGGAAAAACAATTACTTTCCTTTTGGCTTGGTGTTCACATAATATAATTTTAATATGTGCATATTTCCTCAGAACTAACACGCTCAACAGATGCCCTGACAGAAAAGAAATATTTTTGTTACAAACAAGCACTCTTTACAAATGGTGTACCGACATTAGAAAACTAAATCCACCTACATGTACTCAAGCTTATTATGGTGTATACACATACTTGAAAACATCTGTGCATAAGCTTAAGTGTATTACATAAAACCCCAGAGAAGTCATGTGGTATGTCCCCAAGGTCTTCAGGTGCACTGTTTGCTATCCAGAGTGTCCATGAAATGAAATCTGCAGGCCTTGCTAAGCAGTATTTTCAGCCTCTGAAGTGTCTCCATGAAGCAGGGTGAGTAGAGCTGGAAGTGGAAGTGCTCAGAGTGCACCTTCGAAGTTTTATCTTACTTTGGCTTCAGTAGGAGAGCACAATCTGATTTTGTGGGTGCTCAGAGTCACCACAGTCTCCACTAATTGGAAATGAGGTGAATGACGGTAGTAAGGAGAGGAAAGGAAAGACCAATGTATTTGAAGACAATCTATGCCAACATCTCATTCCTTACTTCTATCATTCTTGGAGGGGTGGCAGGGAGCAGGGAGCAGCCCTCCCTTGCCCTGGGGCAGTGCAAGAAAAGGAACAGATTCAGACCCAGGGGAGAGCACACAATAGAGGGAGTCGCTTCTGCAGCCATGCAAGACCTTTGCCTGGGTAAGAGGAGGACTCACCATTGCCTTAAACTCCTGCTTTGCATGTTCCCACAAGCCAGAGGAACACCCCTCTGCTGCCCCTGGCAGGGAGATGAAGTGTTCTGAGATAAATACTCACCCTGCCCACAGGCCTGCAAACACCCACAGGCTCCTGGCTCTGCCCACACCTAATCCTCCCTTTCTGTAATTCCCTTGAAATCGGGCATTAACTAACTTTCTTTCCACCTGTCACAATCCCCAGGAAATCCCAGGCTGAATCCACCCCACCCAGCCAGCCCTCGCATGGAAAGGTTGCGAGTATGCAGCAGACTCATCAGAGGCAACCTTCAGAAAACACTTGAAAACAGAATTCAGCATCACACGGAAAGGCTGCTCCCCAAAGACACGAGTCCTCTCTTTACCGTGTGAACTACTCTGTGAAACCAATATGCTATTTATGTATAAAAATGAAAGGCAGTAAGAAAAAACCCAGGCTGTTTTATGTTGCTCAGCAAGCAACAGCACTCCTACATAACCCGCTCTTTGGAGTAAGGGTCTTTGCACACCAGTCTAACGTTCCTTTGACTCCGACAAAGTGGAATAAAATCTATTTCAAATATATTATTTGATGAAAGCAGATGTCAGCAGATACTGCCTATGTAATTGATATTTGATTTATTCAAGATTTATGCATGCTGTGCCTTAGATTTATTAATGATAATCCCCTGCTCTTGTGTTTAATATAGTGGAACCAAAACATAATTTGCTGGGATCAGTCAGAAATGCATCAAAGTGATTAACTCTACATGCAAACCATTATCCAGTGACATCCCTACTGTGCATAGTGCAAAAGGAGGCAATAATACAGTAATTGGCTTCACTTAAGCAAGTCAGATATTTGCTGTGATTGCTGGTAAAATTTGGTCCCTTTAATCGCAATGGCACAACTTCCTCACATCCCTCCTCTTCTCTTGATGCATTCTTGTTCTCAAAAGATGCAGAAACTTAAAAATAATAATAATACAAAAATATAAAATAGACACAATAAAAATCCCTTCCAATAACCTGGCAATTTAACACAAGGAACTTATCAGAACCACAGCAAAGGCAGCAAAGCAATGAAACACAGATCTGCTCCTGAAAGCAGCTAACAGGGTGTCTCCCCACTCTGTGAACACAGTATTTGCAGATTGCTCATGACATCCAACTCACTGCAGTGATGTAATGAGGCAGACGGACTCTATAACCAGCATGATGCACTTTGTGTGCCCAAGGAATGAGTAAGAGATTTAAGTCTTCCCTGTGGCCCAGAGCACTCTGTATCAGAAGGAAGCGCACCTTGAGGAAAGGACAGTGGGGAGCTGGGTAGAGAGCAGCCCAGCAAGAATAGCCTGAAAGAGCTCAAAAGAAGGATTAAGTTGAACGGGGAGGAGAGATTGTGACTCTGTGAGTAGTCACTGAGGTTGGAAAGGCATCTCCTCCTCACTGCTGGGGTCTAGTTCATTACCCAGGGAAGGAGCAGGAGTCCCTTAGTTCTTGAGGATGTGGACAGAGACTTCAATGAAGATGCAGAAAGCAAAAAAGGCACAAAAAGCCCCAGTCCACACAGGCAGCAGGAGGAAAGATGTTCGAAAAGGCAGCCTGTCTCTGTTAATTTTCTCTCTGGAGTCATGACAGCCAAAGACTCCATTTAGTCTAATTAATTTGTTCCACTCCTGAACAACACAGTTTGGGTTACACGTCTGTCCTGGGTTCAGCAGTAGCAGTCATTTTTCTCCTTCTTAGCAAATGGTGCAGTGCTGTGTTTTTGACTTTCAGCCTGGGAACAGCACTGATAACACCGATGTTTTCAGTTGCTGCTCAGTG